>JAPQRN010000015.1:3229221-3257483 GCA_037367275.1 Coranthus polyacanthus | reverse complement strand
GTACGGACTGTAAAGCCCTTTGAGGCAAATCTTGATTTGTGATATTGGGCTGTATAAATAAAATTGAATTGAATTGATCTGTTGGTCTATCTTTAAATGTTTCCTCTGTTAATCAAATCTCAGGTCTAATAGAAAGCTTTGATGTCTGCCGTGTGGGTCTTTGATTGACAGGTTGGAATGACAGCTCGTTCTCCTACCGAGTCGGACCTTCGGAGTTTCGGTTTATTCAATAAAACACATTTTTTCCAGACAGACAGCTCCACTGTCCATCCATTCATCCATCTTCTTAAGCTTATCCTGGTCCCAGGCCACCTCCTCCAGCTCCTCTGGGGGGACATCGATGCCCCAACTACCTCAACTGGCTCCTCTGGATGTGGAGGAGCAGTGGCTCTGGGTGGCAACTCCAGTATCTGAAGTATTATATGCTTAAATGTAATGTACTGTTGCTGTCAGTGTCACATATCCCAATGTGGAGATGCCAGCAGGGTTGATGAAGGTAGTTGGGACTGACTAGACTTTTTAAATATTGTAAAAAAAAAAAGTGGTGTCATCCTCTCCTTCCTGCAAAGCTACATAATGACATTTTAAGTTCTCATGTAATGTTGCAAAAGAGCTCAGAAAAACATTTCAAAAACTGCTTTAGTATCCTACCTGACATAATACGCTTTTCAAAGTTGCAGAGAGTCTTGAGTCTCTGTGTGGCAGCATCATAATATCCAAATAATCTCGTAAATGAAGAAACTTTATAATTTGCTCAACTCAGACAGAGAGGTAACTGAAAAATAATAAATGCATGATAGAGTCTGCTTACATCATTTAGCATGCTAACCAGCTAAACCCCCTGCGTCCTGTCTCGTTATACCAAACTCTACCACTAGAGGTAGTATTGAGTCACTGTAGGCTGCAGTCTGCTCTTACATGAGAAGAAGAAGAAGTAGTGCCACTGTTTGTGTTGGTGTCAGAGAAATAATACATCTATGGTTGGTGTCGGACTGGATGAGCAGAAGCGATGCTCTACTCTGATGCGATTAAACATTTCACTGCACAGCTGTGATTGGTTCATTAGCTGCTACTACTCTGAAATATGCTAGTGCTAATACCACTAGCGTGTTAATATGCGAATCACAATAAGCATCTCACTTTCACAGTGAGAGGAAGCAGTGCATTTATGTTCTTCAAGATGTAAAGTGTCCGTTATAATATTCCAGATGGTGTTGATATACTGCCCTCTCTTCAAAGCCACTAGACCTTATTAAAAACTGTGAATGAGCTTCCTTACAGAACACTGGAGTTGTTGATTTGCTGCTGCATTGATCTGTTTGTTAGTTTGGATCCGAACTAATGCCTTAAAACACCAAAGTCACACAATGAAACAACCAACCCAACAGACTGAGGCAGCAGTAGATTCATGATCCTGTACTCCCCTCTTCAGTTTTCTAAAATATAAAACTCTGAATTTAATAGTATTGATCCCAAAAGGTTCAATCCAGGTGATACACAGTGTTTAATTGTTGTATATTTGCTCATGTTTTAGGTACAACAGGTATAATGCATAATGTAAGACTCGCTCTGTACCTGCTCTCTGAAACATTAAGGATTCATCACCTATTGATGAATGTCCCACAGGATATTTATACGTTCTGAATACATCTGACACTTGTTCTGACCAGGTTCTGTGGCAGCTGCTGTGAAGGTATAGAATATAAACAGTATGTAAAGGTGAAATGGTAATAGTGTACAAGTATGTACCTTGTGTTATTTAAAAATACAAACACATTGTATTTTCAAGTGTAATATTTCTGTGTTTCCATATCCTGTGTGATGGTCTGCAGTCAATTCTAACACCGCTTCGTTCCAGTGAGATCCTGGACTGGACTCTCATTATGGGCTTCATCTGCTGCCCATAATGCATCTGTGTTTATTATGGGACTGATTGATCAATGCTGTCTCCTGTTGGTGGTTTTAAAGCATTGACAGATTTTATGACACTTTTATGATTATTATGAATCCTGTTTTTCAAGTGACACAGTCTCTGTAATAGTTGTTTTTTAAAACCAAACACAAAAACATCATGAGCAAACAGACAATCAGAGAAAAAAGGAGATGCAACAACGATTCAAGTATTCTTTCTTTTTTTTATCGTCAGTGAGACTCTAACACTCCTTTGTAAAACACTGTAAAGGAAGCATATAGGAAATATGAATAAATATATCAACACCAAAGTTAATAAAGACAAAGACACAAAAAAAACAGCGTGTCTCAAAACAATAGCATATTATTAGAAATGTTCCGACTCTTCATGAAGCCAGATTACACTGTAGAATAGATCCTCTAACATAAAGTGCCGAAAAGTAATTTGTGTCTGAATTAAGCCAGTTATGAGTTGACAATTATAGATACGTAAAAGATCTTTGTTTATGAATGAGATATTAACCTTGCTTATAGAAACAGTATGAGGCAAAACATCTTCCTTATTCATTTAAATAATTCATAAATTACAACATTATTCTCTAATTATTATTTATTTTAGTTTACTCTAAAAATGTCAGATTTTTTCATCCTCAATGTGGTCCTAATACTCCTTCGTAGTATTTGTATTGCACTGTGCACTGTTCACTTTGTAGTGAAAAGCCAAAATGGCGGCAGCGCAACCAAATCGCTATTACAGCACCATCTAGTGGCAGTGGTCAGAAACACACCAGCGTTTCACCTGTTTTCTTCTATAGTCTTTGGCATTGGACAGATCATTGTCCAATGACACTGATGGATGTATGCATAACAAGGTCAAAGTTTAATGTTTTGACAAAGTAGAGCATGTCAGTATACTGTTATAGGCCTACTGCAGGGGTGTCAAACATACGGCCTGCAGTTCAAAACCAGCCCGCCAGAGGGTCCAGACCGGCCCGCGGGATGAATTTGCCAAGTGTGAAAATTACACAGAAGACATTAACTGCAATTTTTCAATATAAGTAAGTGCTATTCCTAATTTGTCCACTGGTGGTCGCACTGTTTCAGAGAACATTACTACAGAGATGTGGAAATGTACATACACTTCAAACAATTTCTAGATCTTGACAAGTTGTTCTAATCATAATGTGAAACACCACTTTTCAGTTCCAGATACCTGTGACTAAATGTTTTGTGCCTTTGTAGATCCACTGTGATCTGTACGTTGTAATGCACGTGTAAATGATAAACTGAGGCATAATATTGTTGAAATTTATACTTTAAAAAAAAGCTTACTTAAAATTCTACTCTCGCCCAGTTTCATTATGAAACAGGGATACTTGCTTTACCGCCATTTATAAATGACAAACAGCTGTAAGCCACTCATTAAGAGTAGTGTTACTTTTTTATTTATTAATGAACACAACATTCATTATGTGTGTAAGTGTAAAATTCATCATTCATCTTAATAATGTACTTCTTTGCACTAAAACAAAGGGAAACCTTTGGAGTTACCATTATTTATAGGTCATTATGCTATTATTTCCCTGGTCCAGCCCATTTGAGATCAAATTGTGTGGACGCCTCAACTAAAATGAGTTTGACACCCCTGGCCTACTGCATGCAACTATGTGTACTTTATAAGAGCAGCTGTAACATGTACTGAAAGTAAGAATATGTATGTGATTCAGAATGCAGCCCTACTCTGACATTAAGTCCAAACAAAGCAAAATATTGTTGCAGAAAATGACTTCCTCTTAATCTAGCACTTGTTACTGTATTGTCTCTTGTGTTCAATTGTCTTTGAACACTTTGGAGGCTAACAGCTAAAAACAGCTCAAGCTAATCACTGACAACGAACAAAAAGGTATGTGAACTAGGACAAAGCATTATGATTAGGTGAACCTATATAGTCTTAATCTACAACTACAGTAAAATAACAACAGTGCCATCAAGCGGTGAAAGCGTCAATTACAGCACAGGGTAATATAACCGTGCCCTACTGTTGAACAGAGGAGTTTGTAACATTACAATAAACACATAAAGATAGTCTACACTGGAAAACTCTGAGAAATCAGTAGCTGTTGATTATGACACTATAACCTAAGTATCTAAAATCAAATGTAGTCAAGTCAGCTTTGCTAGCCCTACTATGTACTGTAATGCTATGGTGACGTTTGTGTCCTATTACAAGGATTTAAAGGTGTCACAGGGTACACATTCCTGACACAAAATAGCCTGAATAATTCACTCCTCATCCTCCAGTTTGTCAAAACGATGCACCATGAGAACTGAGAAGTTTCCATGTTGTGAGGATTAGGTGTAAAATGCCTTTCAGCTGGTCTTTAAAATGGCAGTAAGTTATTAACTCAGACTATGCTGCATTTGAACGTATGCACGGCAGCCCAGTACAGGGCTGGGTCATGTGGCCACGTAATTAATCTAATTTTATTTCAGTATGATGGATGGTTCATAATTTTAATCCATTAACTTTCATAATTCAAAAACAGTTTTATTAAAACTAGATGCTGCATATGCATAATATGAACAATAACAAAAAAGCAGCTCTTGCAGGTATTGTCAATGTGCATTATTTGTTAAAAAATATTTTAACCCTTTTAGTATTTTACAGAAAAGTTTGCATTGTTGTTGTTAGCATGTCTTGTAGTTGTGTTGTCAGTTTATAGTGATTCTTCGTAGTCTGTCAGCTCTACGTGTTCAGTTCGTTCATTTTAACCTGCTGCCACTGCCTGGAACAGGGTCAGAGTGGTTCAGGGAGCATGAGACATCATTTCCATTTTTCAATGGCCACCACAGAGTCCAGACCTGAACCATTGAGAATCTTTGGGATGTGCTGGAGAAGACTTTATGCAGCGGTACGACTCTCCATCATCAATACAAAATCTAGGTGGAAAATTAATGCAACTCTGGATGGAAATAATGAATTTATTTATTGAAATGATGCCACAGAGAATGTGTGATGTAATCAAAGCTAAAGGAGAGCCAACAAAATATTAGAGTGTGTGCCTTTGTTTTTGGCCGGGCATTAAAATATGAATAAGAGGATATTCCATTCTTAAATGAAGTTATATTCCTTAGCTTAAAATTCTACTCTTGCCCAGTTTCATTATGAAAATGACAATCAGCTGTAAGTCACTCATTAAGATTAGTGTTACATTTGTATTTATTATTTAAAACATTATGTGTTTAAGCGTAACATTCATCACCATGCAGTGAACTCTCCTGATACATAAACTCAAAACAGCTTTTTACATAAAAAAAAGATTCCAAAAAGAGGCTTGTCAGTGTAGTAAAAACCCAAATGTTCCTTTCCTGATGCAGTTCTGTTTTTATTAATAATGCCTAGCAATATAATTGACATTTTTGTAAACCTAAATAAAAGCCATTCAATTAAATTCTAATAATAACCACCATTAATCAAGTCTGTCTGAATGTCTCTTTTCCAACTATTTTTGACAAACCTTTAAAGGTTCAGTGTATGATATTTAGTGATATCTACTGGTGAAGTTGCACATTGCAGCTGACTGAATACAGCTCACTCGCTCTCCTACAGTGGCTGCAAAACACATCCGTTCTGGGTTTTTTAGTTAAGGGGATATTAACTCTGGTTATTAAAATGGAAAAAAAAAGAAAAAAAAAAAAAAGAAGATGAAGTCCGTTTGGAGCTACTGTAGAAATATGGTGGCACAACACGACGGACTCACTCCAAGAGATAGAAAGGACTCAAAGGTAACAAAAACACAACGGTTTATACACAAATGAAAACATACTTATGAATATTGTGTCCTCCTAAATCTGATGCACTGAACCTTAATCTTAAATATCTGGTTTTATCAAGGAGCATTCAAACTGTTCAAGCTGTTCATTCTACATCTTAAGCTTACAATGCAATGGTCTTGTCATCATAGACACTTTTAATACTACCTAAATACACTGAACATCCACCTGGTCCAAAAGCAGTGCCGCCACACTTATATTTGCTACCTCAATAACCAAATGACAGAACATTGTGCTCATTTTGAAAAACCCAGCTTTGCTCTACTATTGTAAGGAAGACGAAAGAATTGGCAACTCCTTGAACATTTAGCAGGCCTGCATTTGGCCTGCTGTGGTTTCTGGAAGCAGTAATTTCACGGGTCCTCTTGCTAGCTGGACCTCTTCAGCCCAGGTAGTGTCAGCTCGTACCTGATGAGGAAAGAGATGTGAAATATTTTTACAATTACGCCTGAACCATGTAATCGTTTTTTTCCTCACATTAAAAGGTTTAATATGTAATATTCACATGTGCTCACAGTGAAATTTTTGCTGAAGTCTTTTGTGCTGGAATCTCGTGGTTTGTTAGCAAAGTAATTCCATTTCTGCGCTAACAGCCGTCTGAGTTACCCACATCAGTTGTGACAGACTCTATAAAATCCTTATACTTGCTCCTGAGTTCTTCAATCTTCTCTTCTGCTCGTTTACAGCAGCAGCAGTGTAGGCCTACAACACTAGCTAATGTTAGCGCAGAAATGGAGTTAGCGAAAGTCAACAAATGACCGACTCCCTGCACAAAACAAACTCCACGAGACCACACGCAAATGTTACGTATTCTATCTTTAATTTTAATTCAGAAATAAAAATTTTCTTCTACGTACATTTAAACACATTTTCATACTTTCTACTCTTTACATTTTCAAGACAGGCTCACTACTTCAGTGAAGATGACTGAAGAAAGTAGTGGCATGCCAGTTTAACACAGTATTGTTTTGTTCACTGATAAATTACTCAAGATGATCCAAGCTGTTCAGATGAAATACATCCCACGCTGCTTACCATAGCATTCAGAGTAGAACACAGATAATTATTTATACGTAGCTACTCATACTACACACACAATCCCACGCATTAGGTTCACAAATGATGAAAAAAGCAGAAAAAAGGGACTCATACCAGTCTGTAACACCTTTGGCGAGCTCCATCTGGGAAAGATCTAGCAACACCTGAGGAAAAAAACTGAATTTAAATAAAGTAAAATATGAAGCAAAACCTAAAGACTGTCCTGTGGCCAAGGTGGACTAATCCGAGCTTCACAAAACCAGCAGACAAACATCGAGGACCCATTTCAACTGTACTTTAAACAACTCTCTTCTATGTCTTTGTCTTAAATCTTGCGTTAGGAGTAAAATGTCATCATCGGTCACAATGAGCATTCCCCACCATGCCGATGTCCTTCCTCTCTCGTGTGTGGAACATCCTGTGGTTTTTTACAGCCACATCCAACTTCCTGGTTTGTGCTTCTTCAAGTGAAACATCAAACTCAAATCTGCGATGACAAAGCGTTGGCAAAAGGTAAAGGAGGTAAAAGGTAAAAGCCGTAACCATCAGATGCAAATGTCAAGAAACTGTTTTGCTGTTTCCATATAAATGTGCAGTGTGAGAGAATTCAGAGAGATGACCTTTCGTTGAAGATGGGATTGATGATCCTCTTCTTGACGTGCGTCCTCTTGCGGTGTCTCCAGGACTGGTCAGGGAGCAGATACAGGCGGACATAAGAGTCTGTACCATTGTCACTGCAGGGGAATAAGTTCCTGCAGGAAATGGATATATGTTTACATTATACCAAGATACAGGCCAAATTATTTCTAAGTGCAACCAAAAAACATGTAAGTAGCATAATCTAACTAGTGATGTGTAGAATCCTGGCAATCAATGTCCATTTTATTGATTCAAGCCATGTCAAGTGTTAAAGGTATCATTTATAAGATTAAGTTTCAGAACTTAACTCCTACTATCAACATATGGGGCAGCATTTTACTGCTGAAACTCCGAGTGACAGTCAATAACAGTTTAAATGTATGCTTTCCCTTAACATCAGACAGTCCTTTCCAATGGTAACTGAGGCCTTGCAGCTCTCTTCAAACCACCAGACCCCAGTGACAACAGCAGTCATTTTACCTCATGGAACACAGTCGAGTTGTTGGTTCGACTGTTGCCTTGATCTGTTGCTTTGTTCGTGTTATTTTCTGGTGTTTTGATACATTAGTTCAGATCCAAACTAACTAACTAACCAATCGAGGCAGGAGTAAATCAGTAACTCCCGTGTTTTATGTGTGGTAAATGGCTGTTTTTGTCAAAGGACTGTGGTGGCTTTGAAGAGAGCTACGTAGGTAGCTCACTTTTTACACCATGTGGAATCTTCTAATGAACATATTGCACCTTGAAGCAGATAAATGTCTCTCTGTGTTTGTATTAACCTCCTCCAACTACAAGTGCAAAACATTGCTCAATGATTTAATGTTTCAAAACAGAAATATTACAAATTACACCTATAACTACGAACTCTTTTTACAGTCTGCTCATTTATTAGGTAAGATTTCTCTCCAGACAAAACTCTATGAGCTACGTATAACACATGAACTGTGTGAATTGACTGTTCCTTTTATGTGAAGTGTTCTGGGATTCCTGCTGGAAAACATTTGCAAAGTTGACTTTTTGTGAAGTACCTGCAGGCATTAACCAGTACGATGAGTTTGTTCCTCAAGGTGGCATATCGCACCGTCAAGTGGATCTCTCCAAACGAACCCTGATGTTTTCTGATGGCCCTGTAATGATGAACACGTTTGACAGTTGATTACATTTAGTTGAGTATCAATTGCTAAAATACATATGCTAAAGGAGAAGATCGCAGTCAACTCACTCCGGATACGAGGCTCCGTCTGAAAGGTCAAAGCGCGAAGAAGCGATGGAGTTCTCTGAAAGCAGACTGTGGGAGTCATATCGACGCATGTTAGGCGTAGAAGAGGCCGACCGGTAGGCTCCGGAGGCCAGGGAGGAGCCACGGCGGTCGGCCGCATAGTCATCGACTCCGCTGGGGGAATCCGGTGCCTGGGTTGCAGATGGTGGCTGAGCAGCTGGCACAGTGTCAGAAGACACTGCAGCAGAGAACGGACTGGACATGTTGACTCCTTGGTTAGTTTGTGGTGTTTTTGGTTTGAGTTGTGGAGGTGGACTGAGAATAATCTTGGGGGGTGGCTTTTCCTCAGAAAGGATCTGTTGTGGCATTAAGGACATGGATAATGTGAGTTGCGTATGTAAAATCTAATCTGACAATAACATCTAAATTCTATAAACTGTAAATGAAAAATGACTCAAACTGAAACATAATAGAGCTTCTTTGTGTGACATATTATGTTGTAACAAGGACTTAAACTGTACATGCTAATCAAGTGCTCATACAAGATAATGTTGTTAACCATGGTCAGTGGTGTTTACCATTGTGAAATCACTCCATTGTATGAAACATCTGGCTGAGTATGCAGCTTTGTGGTTGATGCTAATATCAATTTATCGTTCTTAACTATGTCATTGATTTTGCCGTTGTGTGTTAAACAGTGGAAATGTGAGGTTTACTGCAGGAAGCAGGAGACGAGGGAAACAGACGATTAGTTTTCATTTCATCTGAATTTAGTTGTATATAGCTTGTTTGTCGACTTCATACTGAGTTTACCATTTGCTGCAGTGATAAATTTGAACTGTGATCTTCGTCCTCACATTCATACGACACATCACAGATTCACACTGAGTTCAGATTTTCATTGTGTTTTTAGAACTATGACACTTAGTTCAGACAGATGTCAGGTGTATCGGTCTATGGTCAGGACAGTTCACCTGCACTGCACCTTACTGAACACACTGTGAATCTCTGTTTAAATCAAATCAAACACTTTATGGACACTGAGACATATGGTCAGTGAACATAAATCTGTCATGTGTGACCATCTTCATTGATGGTACTCTATAAAAATAAAGGTCATTTTTATTTGCATTCCTATTCAAAAGTGTTCCTTATCCTTATCCTGCAGTTCTCGCCCATTTGCCTGCACTTGTTTCCACTGTTTTTCTGCCAACAGCTGCAAGTGGCACACCCATGACGTCCACTCTGAAGTAGTCCTTCTGTGCTTACCCTGAGAGTGGCCTTCAGCTTGATTTGGCTGGTTGCTCCAGAGCGCTCCAGCAGGAAGCGCTGGTCCAGGGTCATGTTGGAAATGTTAAGGAGACGACTCAGAGGCAAGTTGAGAACACCGAGTGGAGTCTTCTTCTCCTGCTCTTTCACCTGGACAATAACAGCACAAAGAAAAATGTATCCAAAAGCACGGTGAGAGGAGTTGTTAATATTTTTACTTTCTTTTAGATTTGATGACTTTATTGCAATAATGGCAAGTATGTCATGAACAAACCATAGACTGTACAGACGTGGACAGAGCCACTGTGACGTCACATGTTGGTTTTGTCGTTTGGAAGCCAGGAGTCTGCATTGTGGCCACAGCCATGTTGACTCTTTGGAGCCAGAAGTGACCGTATTTAAGGCAAAAGGGCGGAGGTGGCGGAGGGCTGATTACTGACATAGTGAAACAGTTACATGTGAACATGGAGGTGTAACATGAAGGTTACAGAACATGCCACAGAACCACCTCACTAGAGGACTTTTGTTACATGTCATTCCCTCTGTTTCCCCCATTTCCTATATACTCTATACGGTGTTACAAGGCCACATTAGGACCAATTTAGATAAAAATATAAATAAATTCAAAATAAGTAAGCCGAGCAAGGGGGTAATATTAAAAAAAAACTCAGAATTTCCAAGATTAAAGTAGGAGAAAAATGTGGATATTCTCTGACATTAAAATGGTGAATTTTACAAGAAAAACAGTTTCAGAGAAAAAAAACTAAAATATTGTCTGGAATTATCATAAATATGTGAGAAAACCCAAAAATTCTCAAGAAAAAAACTAAATTAAGTTGTGAATAAAATCATACATTTGATTGTTACAGCAAACTGAATATTCTCTGAGGTTAAAGTCACCAATTTAATAAACCAAAGTCTAAACTTAACACATTCACTGAGGATGCAAACCCCAGTCTCTGTGGTGACGTCCTATATAAAACCCAGTCAGCCATCAGACCATAAGAATTCTTCTCATTTCTACGTCACATAAATGCCCATGTTTCTACTTTACTGGAAATTTAACTTAACGTGTTTTTTTTTTTTTCTGCGTTGGACAGTGTGTACAGGATTAAGTGACAAACCTGGACAATGAGCTGCTGTGTTCTGACACTATGCACAAAGAAGGTGAAGCCTTCCTCCCACACTGGGTCTTTGGATGCATACACAACCTGTGGACACACAACACACTGACGGTGACTAGAACAACTAAATGGCTTTATTTTAAAAAGCTAGAAAACTGTTCAACTTGTTTTGTGACCTTTTTTTTAAAAAAAAATGGAGAGCTGTACCTTGCTTTTCTGAACATCGTTATCGATGGAAAACTCCACAAAGGAATTCGGGTTAGGAGTTCTCCTTGTGAGCTGAAAGGAAAGAAAACCAATAAGACGGTGCATGTTATTTTTATTTTTTCTCAGTCTGCAATGTGAGGAAAAAGGTACATAAATGGCTGGATATGGACAGAGCTTGTATTAAAGAAACAGGAGTACCAACTAATTCAATCAAGAAATCCCATAGCCTCCAGTGTTCATCCAGAGCCAAGTTATAGTAAAACCGATGATGAAAATTCCTTAAATATTTAATGTCATGCAAAGAAATCGACCACACACTCATTTTGTTTCTCTGTAATATTTAAAGTGGCTGAAAACTGAAAGAGTTTGACACATTTGCGATTTTAACTATCAAATTCAATAGAAGTAGAAGCTGCTGGATTTTTTCCACATTGTCACTACACAATTCTGACCAGCAGAGGGCAGCCAATAGCAGTAGAAGCTAAAGTTGTCACTGAACCTGAACTGAGTTTTTTTTATTTAATTTTATGAAGTCTCAAAAAGTGTCCTTTAATAGATATAAAGATGGAATTGTACATAAAGACCAGTGTTTAGAAGGTGACATTTAAGTCTAAGTGATCTGTGACACTGACAGCACTCACTGACATGTCCTACAGTTCACAGGACATGTAATGTCCACAGCAGATTTAAAGATTGAATTATTGTTTAGTTTGCTCCAAGTCCTTCATTGCACTTGTAAACTCACCCTGAAAAGGCCTTGGCTTAAGGAAGAAATGTAACAAGAGCACCAGTTGGTAACATACACACCTATAAAATGAGAGGCATGCAGCAGACAAACAGGAAATACCAGATACGCAGAGGAATAATTACACCTGGAGCTCCAACACAAGGCATCTGAGCTGCCTGAGGATTGTGTCTCACACAGGAATACAAAAGACAGACTACCTTTTATTTCCTCTGTACCTATTTATTAGGTAGAAAAGATATTTTGTAAAATGTCTCTATGCCACACTTTGTGGGAAGTCCAGGGTGGAGCCTTTGCAGGAACAGAGGGAGAGGTTGACCTTCTGCATACCAAACAGCCCACAGTTCAAAATATTGTGTGAATGTACTGGTGCAAATATTCTACATAAGGGATTTTTTAAAAGGGATTAAGCTAATTTTGTGCCAAAATCTAGTTTGAAAATACGCACCTTTTGGCCCAATGATGCCAAAAAACTATCAAGCACTGCAGCTTTTATGCAATGTAATTTCATGTGAATTTCATACGTTTTAACACTTACCTTGCTTTTAAAATACAGGGAATGCAAATCTAAGCAGCTACAAAATCAACTCTGCTGAATAATGCATCCACACAGGAATAAAACATGATAATGAGCAATAACAAGCTATAACACTATAATAATGCTACACTATAATGTGGCTAAGAACACTGGATCCTCATAATGTCTGAGAATAAACTTACAAGGCATGCATTGCAGAACCGTAGACTGTATAAAAGACGTGGACACACTGTTTTGTGGACTCATTTTGAAGCATCAAGTTTCGTATTTTGGCCGTAGCCATCTTTTTTTTGGAACCAAAAGTCATACTTCACATTTGAAGAGGGTGGAGTTGTGGAATAGTGAGAGAAAACACCAACCACACTGCTAACCATTCAGATTTACCTAATGTATAAACACACTGATTAGCGCTAGCTGGACTACTTAGCAGTGTAGATGACAGACCATATAATGTAATACTGAATTAATGCTAACACTAGTTATGCAAACAGATTGGGTGTTTTCATTTTTAACTTCTCAACTTTACAACTAGAGCTGTCCATCAGGAAACAATATGTTTTATTTAATAAACTGAAGCGTCAAACATGTGACTCAGCAGCTGAGCTAGCTGTCAATCAAAGCCTCCACCGCATGAATTCTGCAAAACTTTAAGTCTTAATATAATTTAAACAGGTGAATTACATAAAATGAGCCCCTCATACAGTTGTCATGAACAGGGAAAATTGGTCAGCAGACCAAAAACATGTTTATTTCTGCTGTAAAGTTGGACATTTTAACATGGGGGTCTATGGGGACTGACTTTGAAGCCTCAAGTGAAAATTTGAGGAACTGCAGGTTTTGGACTTTGGTGACGGCTACTTGTAAGACATGTGCTGTATTTGTTTCTCAAGCATCGTGTATTAGATATACGTAGTATATCTTTATCTCCATGGTCTTTTCCTTAAATATTCCCAATTAATTAGGTGCAGAAATAAGTAGGCTCCATGTGAGTTTTATCAAATGAATAATGAAAAGTACAAAAAGAAAAGAATAAGGGGGTGATTCTTCTGTCGCATGAAAGTTTTGGATCTTTTTGCATAGTGTTGTGAGCGCCTCCAGCTGACCCTCTCTCTTCACAGTTGGCAGTTGATGGTAATGTTAAGGTTTTGATGCTATCGTATGCTTTTTGTACAGTGGCTGTTAAGTATCTAAGCTCGTCTTACCCGAGTTTCCTTTGCCTGCTTCCCATGTTTATGATGCTGGATCTCACTGTGGTCTTTCTGGAGACAAATACAGGAACACACATCGTCAAAACCAGATGGTGCAACATGGGCAGACAGATGTGTTTATTCATGTTGCACCATCTGTTTTTAAGAACAGTGCTGAGCAGATGACACTCACTGGCAGGTTGGAGGCATTGTCCAGATACACAGCGAGCATTGCGCAAGCCAGGCCATCATTAGACTGGAAGAGACATTACAGGACTTGAACAACTACGTGCAGGCACAAGAACTCACACAAGGGACAAAAGTGTCGATGCAAGATCTGAAAGGAGAGCTTTAAGTAAGGATGAAGCTACCTCTTTGAGAAGGCTTGAATCAGTCTGAAGGGAAAGCCACTGGAGTTTGAGATGAACTTCTCCATTCTGGACCCCCTCCAGAGCAAACCACTGTAACGTGTTGAATATTCATTCAACAAAACAGCATTCACATGAACACTGTATTTCAATCTTAAAAGTGGTGAATGCAGTACAATGCTACCAAGACCCACAATGGTAAAAACTTGAGATATTGAAACAACTTCGTAAGGTTCTGTAGTGCTGGAAATGTACAACTTTTTTACAACTGCAGACAAAAACTACCTTCTATTAGGAATGCATCGATCTACTGACCAAACATCAGCATCAGCCGATATTCACCTTTCTGACAGCCATTAGCCTACTGGCAAATAAGATGACATTCACTGATGACAATGGCCAATGTTTATTTGTTGTTGTACAAAAGGCATCTGACTGCAGCTGAACTCCAGCAGTTCTCTGAGTAGAGCTAAATCCATTTCAATATGCTACCTACTTGTTTAAGTGTCTTTCCTGACTCTTCAGGGGCCTATGCTGCTGAACTGTGATGATAAGTGTGGACTAAATGATTCATTTCAGTCAACAATGGACGTCTTTAGAGCACTTCAAATTGAATTGAATCCAAAGTGTCTCAACCTCCCCCGGATGGCTGGCTGTAGTATAGGACATAAGGCCTGCCCCTTCCATGTTATTCTAGGAGACTTCAGCCAGATTAAAAAGTACACATCCAAACATTTTTTTTGCAAAGGTGGTTTTGGTTTGGACTTTTAAGGCCAATGTCATCCGGTACATTTGCGTGTCATATTTATTTTAAACATCAGTATAGAATCTCAGGATCGGTGCATCCCTACTTTCTATAAATAAATAAATAAGTGTAATAAGAACAACAAATCAAACGTCACCTGATCCATTTGTTTCTCTCTTTTCACCTCTCCAAAATCAAGGTTATACCTATTGCAGAAACAAAGGAGATATTTATTGTGTAACGCTTAAAATGAAAACAACATTGTCAGAGAGAATAGTACAACACATAACTTTTGTACAATATATTCTCTTAATTCAAATAACCATCTTTATGGATCAGTGTTAAAATGATACCTAAATGAAGATACATAACAAAAACAAAACTAACTCCACTCCTACTTTGGCATACTGTACTTGCCAACTCGCCTATGTCTACGGTACTTTGTTTGTATTTCTTCCAAGGAACTCACACCATTTCCTGATTTGAAATATTTCAAAGTACATATGAATGAGATACGGGTTTCATATCAGATTACTGAAGGAGAATGACTCTCCTCGTATTCAAGTATGTAGTATTAAAAACAACAAATTACATTCACAAGTTCATTATTATATGTTTTTCAACCCTAACCCCCCAAATGAAAAGCAATACATGAAAGACTAGTGCTGTTATCAGATGGTTTCTAACCGTCCGAGGAAGTCATCCTTATCTGTGTCCTCATCAAACAGCTCCAGCTCCAGCTCTTGTCCCGGAGCCTCATGGATGACAAACTGCACGAAAACACAGAAAACAAAGCAATTATGTGATTCATACTGAACATAAATGTATGTTCAGCAAACATACATTTATGTTATTTAAGTTGTTCCCTTAGGAGAAATGCCTACACAGATAACTATATAAAAAGAGGTAATTAGATGATGTCACCATCACTTTACCTCGTAGACTTCTTTCCATTTCGGATGCAAATTCTCTTTGACAGTCTTGCTTCTGTAATGTCGGTTACCAACTCGGAGCATTGCATAGGGGTCGGACTTTCCCTTCACTAAGCCCATCATGTATGTATCCTTAGCCATCAGATCTTTGGCCTCCAGCAAGTGGACCCTCACCACCCCCTGAGGAGCACAGCAAAGTTACAATGAAATACACACCACTGTCCAAAATATAAGAAAAGACTATACAATGAGATCCCTACAAGATGTAGATTCACTGTGATGTAAGGTCGGTTTAAAGTGGATTTTCAAACTTTGCCAGGTAGATGTAGTGTTTCATACAATAACATACTACCTGAGCTGATGATGGAGGAGCTGATAGACGTAACCAGAGGTCTTTGACACAAAGTTTCATTCATTTAGTCGAAAAACCTGAAGCTGGCTTTAGCTTTGCCCTCTGAACCGCTGTAAAGCCCTTTGAGGCAAATCTTGATTTGTGATATTGGGCTATATAAATAAAATTGAATTGGTTGCCATCTGAAGCTTTTTGCTCATATAACACTGTTTCAGACACTTCCGTGGTTTGTCAAAGTCTTTGTCTAACATTTGTTTCTGCCGCTCTTTATACACAGAGGCGTTTCATTACTGTTTCTATTACAGCATTTTCGTTTGTTTCTTGATTTAATTCAAGGAACATTACACTCTCCTCATTGGTCCACACAGGCCTACACTTCAGTTATTTGCTGAATGTGATTTCACTGCACTTGTCTCATTTACTTTGAGTCCTTCCACCTCTCCCAAACATAACACTTACAACACCTAGATCAAAATGCATTTAGTGTTAAATTCATGGAGGGGAAATGTTAAGGCATGTCTTACATACACGAGGTAGTGGGAACCTCATCTGGTCCACTTTGACCTGGTCTATGAGTGGAAAACACATGCGATTTGGCAACACCATGAGGGAGGCAATAATGTCCATGATAGTCTCCTCAGACAATGAACTGGAGGAGGACAGAAGAGATGAAAGAGCATTATGACCAGAAAACAAAAGAAAACTAAACTAAAACTCTATTTAGGCCAAGAGTAGAGGGTGACCATGATGAGAGTCAGCAGGTTTTGTGTGGAAGCTCACCTAAAGCCAGGGCTGTCCAAAAGGTTGGTCGCTCCAGTCCAGTTGATTTGCAATGTCTGAAAATATTTTAAGTATTGAACTTGACTTATCACATGATCACATGAACTGAACACAGCAAGTTACTGAAAGGCTGGTGCTAGACTGGATCTAATCTGATGTAATGGATTTAATGTGTTTGGTTCAGTAGCTGCTACTATATTGAAATATGTGTTAACGCCGCTAGCACGCTAATGCACTAATCACGATCAGTAGTCACTTTAAAACACTACATTTTGATGAAGAAGAACAAAATACACACACAGAGGGATTGACCTTCTTCAGGTGTAAAATGTCTGTTACCTGTGGATAAAACTCTAAATATGGGTTGCTACAGCCCTGACTGAAAACACGAATGGTTTCAACAGGTCTGTGTAGCACCTAAAAGGGATGGTTTGTACAAATTCACAAAACAGTCTGAGGTCAAAGTGACGGCATCACAATGCTGCTGTGTCCAACCTACAGACCAAACATCGAAATCATCAAAATGACTGAAGGAAAAGCAGCAAATTTGCACATTTAAAATGCTAGAATGCTAGTGGTGGGCAGTACGATCAATAGTTTGTATCACTGGTTCATCACTGGTGGTTTCAGTGTATATCACAGTATTTTTTTGCATGTATGTACGGTATGGGTTAGGGCTAGTTTTAAGGTTAGTTTTTTTTTTAAAACACTTCGTAGAAGCCGTGTCATGTTGGATATGGCAACAGACGTAGCAAACAAACTCTCCACGGCTAACCAGAGCCATAGCATTAGCCGTTAGCATTAGCCGTTAGCCGTAGCAGCTAACAACATGACAACCAATCACAGCAGACTGGTACTCACAGGGCGACGAATGAAGAAAAAAGTGACTCCTCCCACCAGTGGAACTTGACCAATGAGAGGCTCTAAAATGACTCTCAGCATCCCCTGGAACTGGAAGATATAGGACAATGTTATTGTTCTATGAAAGACTGACCATTACGTTCACATTTATGCTTGGTGATCCACTGAGGAAGAAGTAACAGTACTGTGACCTAGGTGACACAGGATGTAGGTGATTGAAGAAAAATGTTAGCAGTGTAGCAAAAAGTATCACAGTCAAAAAATGAGAAAATAAGATGCCCACTTTAAGTCCTTTGACCCCAGCTGTGATGGGGGCCTTCACGTCTGCATCGATGTCCACATCTCCTTCATAACTGCAAAGTGAACAGTGCTAGTGAGAAGTAAACGACTGGAAGGTGCAGGGACCAAACACACTTAACATCGAATGACAGCCCAGAAGCTAAACTGAGAAATGTGTCGAACCTTATTTTCATGTCCAGAATCACTTCTCTCTGATCCACCTCATGGGTTAATGCTCTCATTCCAGTGATCCTGAGAGGCTGAATAAGGGAAACATTAGTGAAACCATGACTGAGCTGTTAGTACCACTTAAGACCAAGGGTTCGGTCTAACACCACTTGGTCTCCTCTTATATATGACTCTTAATACATGCAAAAGATACTGTGAGAAAACTGTGTGAGTGTCTATTCGCACCCAGCATCTGGTCTATTAGGCATCAACACTAGTTGCTTATGTTTAGGAAATGATCATGGTTTGGGTAAAAATAGACCTTTCACAATGTTAACTGTTTTGAAAGTCTTTCTGACAGAAGGCTTTGCATTCAGGTGCAAATTTCATATAGCCAACAACACCTGGATGTAAACAGCACCCGCCGAAAACAATTAACACACATGTATCGTCTTATAAACCATGGAGCTGGAAAAACAACTATAGTTTGAATACACATAATAATTACAAATGGATGTAAACTGAGGAGAAATAGCCACTTACTATGTGTCCAAAGTGGACCTTGGTAAAAGTGAACGTTTTGAGCGCTGGGCTGGACATCCGGACTGCTGGCTGGATATTCGTTCTAAGGAGCTTCTCCATGAACATCCCAAAGAAAGGCCAGGCCTGCTCCAGCACCTGAACACACAACAAAAACAGAGCATGTAGAAACGCCAACCATCCACACCTTGATCAAATACTATGAATACTGGCACTATGAAACACAGAGACTATTTAAAGCCACAGTGAAAACACTGTTTGCTCCAGGTTGCTGTAACTCCCATGGGCTAAGTTGCAGTAGTGGTGAAACAGATGTGGAAGAGAACCTGATTTCAACACTGTACCTTGTTAACCCAGTCCACTTTCTCCACATCTGGGAAATGAACCTTTAAAAAACAAAAGATGAGGTTAGTTGTGGATCTATTTTTCTGTGAGTAGCAATTCACAGAAGCTGATTATTGTCCAACCCAAACCATGACACCTGCGTGAATGATGGTGTTGACGAAAAGGATTAAAACATATGGTTTCTGCTGTTCAAACAACATTGTGCCTGTAGTTATTGATCATCACACATGTTGATTTCAAATGAGTAAATGGATGGTAAAATTAGTCAGTATAAAAATCAGTGAGACTGAAAAAGACTTTTCTGGTTGAAGATACATCTTAATAAAATGATGTTTTTTAAATTGATTTCAAAATGGGAACTAATGCTTCAATTATTAAAATGGACATAAAGACCAACACCAATACTTGTCATAAGTGCTTACCTATGTTTCCTTGCAGCATGATAACTGTGGACCGTAACAGAGGTTTGGAATCATGTTCTAATACGTAGTGTGTCCACACCTTAAATATCTCAAGTATAATACTATGTCCTGTTACAGATTTGTGTTAAAGATGATAAACTTACACTAATAACTAGAGTAAAATGAAACCATTTAGCATTCCCTGAAAATAAAAAGCAGCTTTACAAGAGCACTTCTTTGGTCTCTTCCTTCTTATTAACATGAGTGGAAGGCAAAACCTCCAGAGAAAATAACATTTGGCTGCATTAACCTCTGAAGTCTGAGAGGTTCAGCACAGGTTTGGCATGTCATGCAAATCAAGTGCAGGGTAGTCAAGGCAACAGAGAGCCATGACACGATGACCTGCGGAGGTGGAATGGAACTAAATACATTTACTCAAGTTCAAATTTCAGGTACTTGTATGTTCTATGAGTATTTGTGCAACTTTATATTCTACCTCTGCATCGCACAGGCAAATATTGACAGCTTTAGTATTACAGATGAAGGTTTGATGGATAACATAAAAAGTTTTGGTCTTCTGTGTCTAGCGTATAGTTGGGCTCACAGTTCTTCTACTTACAGTACTAGTTAGTGGGAACTAACAGTTAATTATCTTGTTTGCACGTGATATCTTCACACAATATAATTATTTTGTGCAAACAATAATACTTTTCAGAGGATGATTATTAAAAGGTCTAGTGTGTGATATTTAGTGACATCTAGTGGTGAAGTTGCACATTGCAGCCAAGTTGAATACCCAATACCGCCTCAACCTCAAGTAAGTAACACATAAAGTCCCTCGTTAGAGCCCGAGTTTGTTTTGTCCGTTCTGGACAGACACAATGGGGTGGAGTGACTGATCAATGGCCAGTCTTCTTACAGTTTACTGAGCTTTATTTAAGAAAAGACACAAGTATAAGGAATATTTGTAAAATAAAATATCTAGTGGATTTAGAATGTATGTATGTATGTAGGAGGTCAGAGGTCAACCCAATTTAATTCAGTGTGAAAAAACACTTTTTACTCTGATTTTTTGTACTTTTGCTTTTTCACGTAGAATTATAGTTGTCCTATATAACACTTATTGGAACTCTTTGGTCATGCTAAAGTGAAACTAACTGCTTTCATGTTGATGCTTAAAGTGAACATTCATATTTTTAATAATGCAGTAGATTAGAGGGTTCCTCGTATAATTTATAGCATCATTTCTCTGAGAATCTCTTTCACATCCAAGAAAATTGGTAGTGGAAGTGAAATATCCCCAACTGAATCAGTACTCACACAACCTATGATCTACTTCACATGAGTTAGTATTTTCTCCTGCAGCTGAAGAAAATAAAAAGGATAATTAAGTTCAATAACAATGAAGATTGAGCTGACTGTCTTCATTTTGACGTGATGTTATTTTGATTTAACATTATATCAGAATAAAGTAAATCAGTTCAATAAGTTACTAAATCAACAAAATTAACAAAACAATCTCCTATCCTGAATGTGTTGGTAGATCAGCGTCTCACGTCTTATATTCATTCTACTCTGAAACAAGCACTAACTCCTTTTGCAGGTTTACTAAAAAAATCTGTTCCATTCATTTGGACGTAAACCTGACTTTAATCTGAGGAATTCACATACTAGATGTGGGACATTGTCTCAATACGTGGGACAAAGGGGGGAAGAGGGATTAAAATGCTGTAGTGACCTGGGTTAAACCTGGTCTCCTGGTCAGCTCACGCCTGCTGCCTGAATTTGGGGTTTTCCTTCACATAAATGAAGACATTTCCACCATGAACGGAGACAGAAAGTGCATCATTTGGTACAATAATAATAATCAAGTCCCATCTAAAAGTAAAACCTGGGCCCATGCTTGGTCCTCAGGTCAAAGGTCACCCAGTGGTGGCTGAGGTGTGAGTGGATCACATACCCACGATGCCATCTGTAAGGTACTCTGCAGCTCTTTGTTGATCCTCCAGGTCTCGTTGTCCACGAAGTCGATGGCGGTTCCGATCCTGGCGTCTTTCCACTGGCGGTTCTTCTTCCACCAGGTGATGATGACCATGCAGAGCAGCACCCAGCTGATACTCAGACCCAGGTAGCCCGTCGTGTAGACCGGGTAGACCAGCAACACGGTCCTGCCCATGTAAACGAGGAACTCCATGAGGATGCGGTTCACGGCGGACGGGCTCAGCCCCTCCGTGCTGCCGTGGACGGACAGACTTTCCGGGCCGAGCGGGGAAACCTGTCCGGGAGCGTCCGCTGCCATGGTGCCGTTGAGCTGTTCACTGCCTGAGCCTCCGCCTCAACTAAACCGAGCAGAGAAGCACATACCGTGGGTCCAGCGGGGAAACACTGCGTGACGACCTGAAAGCTTCCGTGTTTGGAACTTCCACAAGGTGTAGACACACCTGCACCCATGGGTGGAGAATGAGGAATTCCACCCAGGAAATGAATGCGACCGGACACGGACCAGTTTATCGTACTCTACAGAAAGTACGGAAACAAAAATCCACCATCGTATTACAGCATATGACTCACACACAAAATCACAGTTTAGTGATTATTTTAAATATTTTACTTGACTTTTTACCATCAGGAAGGTGACACCAGTGAATAATAAAACATATACAACACAACTCAAACAACTACAATTCAAAACTTAACGTTGTACCTAGTGATAAACAATAGTCTTATGATACCGAGAAATGACAGTACAAATACAAATTAAAGACAGTAGCTCAAAGTATGAGAGATGTTTCTCCAACAGTTTATTAACAAAGTGATGTCGGTGTCAGCCTCCAACACACAGTAGGATCCAGTTACACCACGTACAGTCACTTAAATGATGCTGTTCAATCTGGTTTCTGCTCTTTTTATTTCCATTTGGCTCAGACTAAAGTACCAGTGACGTCAGCTAAAAGCTTCCTATGAAATGAGATAATGAGACCTGACAAGACACAGTGGACGTAATCATCATCATGTCTTTCTTCATAGACCTTCAATGACGTCAAATGATGTCAAATGTGTGACCATGACATGACTCCAGGAGACACCGCGTCAGTTTAATAATGGAACTTGACTTTAATCTGTCATTTACATCAGATATTTGATAGTTGTGTAAACGTAATCCCACTTTAAATGATAGAAAAATATGTTTTTGACTTAAAAATAGCAGATGAAGCCAGAGAGTCCAGTACAGGATCTCACTGGAACCAAGCGGTGTTAGAATTGACTGCAGACCATCACACAGGATATGGAAACACAGAAATATTACACTTGAAAATACAATGTGTTTGTATTTTTAAATAACACGAGGTACATACTTGTACACCATTACCATTTCACCTTTACATACTGTTTATATTTTATACCTTCACAGCAGCTGCCACAGAACCTGGTCAGAACAAGTGTCAGATGTATTCAGAATGTATAAATATCCTGTGGGACATTCATCAATAGGTGATGAATCCTTAATGTTTCAGAGAGCAGGTACAGAGCAAGTCTTTTTAACATTATACCTGTTGTACCTAAAACATGAGCAAATATACAACAATTAAACACTGTGTATCACCTGGATTGAACCTTTTGGGATCAATACTATTAAAAAAGAGTTTTATATTTTAGAGGGACAAAGTACAGGATCACGATTTCCTCAAACCAACATTTTGAAATTAGACCCAGAGCAACTTTCAGGTTAAAAAGATTGCATCTAGGGTGTTTTTAATCCTGTCAGATATCCGGTCAGTGTGTAGGGGTTAAACTGCAGTAATGTATACATTACTATCAAATACATGATGTAATTATTATACATGATGGAAGCAGACATCCACTGCAGTCACGTCACGTTTTCTTCTTTCCTAAAAATCTATGAAAGACACATGGTTAAGTGAAGTGTCTTTTGTCAGTTATGAGATCATGATTTTCATTTTAAACTTTGTCTAATATTACTGTTACTATTAGATCTTATGATTTCATATGAGCCTTTCAGTTGAAATGTCTGGTATTAGGGAAATGCAAATGTTTTCAAGACCTAGAAAACAGTTTCATCCTCCAGAGCAAACAGCCTATATAATACCGTCACGTTCAACTGATTTACTTTACAGTGTTTGTTGCTTATTTTGTTGATTATATTGTTCATTTTTGTTGATTACTTACTTCATTCGGTTGATTTTTATTTATTTTTTGTTCATTTTACATACGTACCCTGTCTTTCACATTAAATTGAAATGAACAAAGTCATTTTATTGAACTTTTGTATTCTTTTTATTGTCATCAGCAAGACATATCAAGTTGTATTTAGTAGACGTGAGGAGACAAAATGTGCTTGTGTTTTCATTCTGTCTGAATATACAGTAAGTTGAGCGCTCATTGGTAACGTGTCTCACATTGTCCCACCATTGTCTTTGTCCTACGTGTGTCTTGTTGGGACCTGGTTCTCCCTACCTGACTTTATATGTTGTCTGCTTTAGTTCCACTGCAGAGACTGTGGGCTCATCTCAAAGTCAGGATTCATAAGAATCATAAGCTCTACCCACTTTCTTTACTTTAAAATATCTCCTCTTCAAAACCCTTTCAAATGAACAACAGGAGATAATGGAGATGAATCAGATGCACTATGGGCTGCAGATGGAGCCAGAGAGTCCAGTACAGGATGTGGCTGCAGGAATTCAGCTGCTATTGCAGTACTTCAGCTAAATGTATGTGTATTTGAAATGTACTTGTACAATGTACAGACCCATGACGGCGATGACCAAAACCCAAACTCCTGGCATCAATTCACTTTGGCTCTGTATAATCTATGAATTGAATCCATGTTCTGATGCCAGTATTTTGTATTTTGATACATTTTATAAGTGTTTGTGATTTGTAACAAGATACCGATACTAAAGTAGCAGCACCAATACAGCATGTTTTAAAAAAGAAAAATGTTACCATCTTGAAACATGAACCAGCTCTAAAGGCACTTTAAAGACTCAAAACACAACACACAAGTCATCATCTTTAAATATGTATAAATCACTCAACACGTTAATGTGCTTGTGTTTTTATTTTATCTCTGTTTATTTTTTTAATCAAAAGTGACTGACTTCCACACCCGTACCCAGATGGTGTGTCATGTGATCTCCTTGAACACATCCTGCCTCTCATAAACCCAGACATAAACGCTGTTAAATGTTCAGTGGAATCACACATCGTCGTGTAGGACAGACAACATTCAAGACAACATCTCAACAGATAAGCATCGTTCGTTCTCCTCCAACCTTCCCATTATAACATCTTTTAACATTATCATTCAGTGTAATTAGAGACATATTACCAACACTCTGACCTCCAATATTTCATACTTTCTTCAAGTTGCAGTGTGTGTTCACTGCAACTGAAAAACAGAAATTTCACCAAAGTAAAAAAGACTCGTTTCCATTTTTGGGTAAAACTGAAAGTAATCTTGTCGAGCATGTTTTTATTAGAGAAGTAATTTCATTTTAAGAAAACATATCAAACTTTGTTTTAATAAGATATTGTAAGCTAAAAAGTCTAAAACAATGGTTTGCATGAAATCCCAGCAGAGGAACCAGATTGTTTTTCCTTATGGTAAGAATGACACCAAAATATTAATCTAAAATGCCTGGGTTTATTTTGCTTGAAAAAGCACAACTTGCTTGTATTTTTTCCCTAGTTTTAAGGCCCCTTATGGTCTTTCAATGGCTGGACTTTTACTCCAGTTTTAAGAAATCTAGCCAAACAAAAATGTGCTTTTCATGTTAGCAGATTTTTTGTGCTTAAACAAGGCCTTTTATACAGTGCAATGTATTATTGGTTATTATTATTAGTTGTATTAGAATTAGGAACTGAATATCTAAAGCAGATAGCAAAAAAAAACCCATTTATTACATACTGTAATTCAAAAGTGAACATGTTAAAATCAGCTCTGTAAACACAATTAACAGTAAAGGTAGTGTAAGACGTTAGTTTGTCTGTGCATTGTTGTTTTACGTGAATGTAATGAGATATTCAGGATAAGCACGGTTGTCACCGAATACGATAAACATCGCGGGTTTGGCCATGTTATCCACAACACTGTCGTACTTATTGACGGAGCCTGCACTCTTAGGTGGGGGTTCCACCAAATCTTCTCTCCCGGTGGTGAATTCCCCTGCAAGTACGCGACATAAGTACATGCACTTTTCTCCTTGTGGACTCGGCTTGGAGTAGGTGTCGGACGCAGAGTAGCTAGCGTTGACAGCAAAGTACGTGCCCTTTCCGTAATAAGTAGCTGAAAATCAAACAGCAGTACAAGTTAGAGAGTGAATCTGTAAGATATTTTCTCTTGCAGTGTTCAATATCCAGTACAAGTACACAGGGACTGTAACAGCTTGTAGCAGACACGGCTTAACAGAAGCACTTTTGATAGGTCACTGATGACCAAATTGTTTAAAAATTAAGTTAACTTTACTTAAAGGTTCAATATGTAAGATTCACATGTTTGTGTGCTGATGTGAAGTTTGTGTATGAGTCTGTGTTGTATTTGGAGCTGGTTGTTTGCTGATGCTAAGCTAACACTTGCTACATTTGTACGATGTTGGTGCATTAGAGTAGAAGCGAGACACTGAAGAGTGCTAGGTGCACAGTGCTATGAAAAGGATTTTAACAGAAAAACAGACACAAAACCTCTTTGTGGCAGTGAACAGGCTGTTATTACGGATGTAGGCATCAACAAGCGACCAGCTCCCACGACAAAACAGATTCCATCACAAACCTGACATAAGCACGTGAGCATGTGTGGATGTCACACATTGAACCTTTAATTAAAGGAAGGACATTACACTGGAACAGTTCAAGTTTTAAAAACGGTATGAGAAAGTGTCAGATGAATACTATCCTCTCCTGTCGAAGTGAACTTCTCACCGTTCTTTCCTGCATAACTCCTGTTGAAGCCATTGTGATTGATGCAAGGGAAGGTGGAGTGGCAGGTGCCATGGAAGAGACGCCTCTCATTGTTCCTGTTGTTTTTATCCATGTATTGCTTCTTGATCTGATAGCTGTGCCATAATTCCGGATTCTGAATCCTTTCGATCTAAAACAAGGTAAAAGTCCAAGTTTTGCTTGTGCTATTAATTTAACTGCTTTTCATATGGAATGCATTTAATTCTGCAGTTTTTCTTAATGTTCTTGAAGTTGTGTTAAAACAGAGTTTGACTAGCTGCAAGGAATGAAGAAACAAATGTGAAGAGTCAAATGTGATGCACGCCATACATATACCTTAGTAATCGTTCGACGGCACGTGGCCTGGAACAGATTCTGGATCTCAGTGTATTCGGGTGTTCCAGCTGTGACGGTGATGGATTTACAGGAGGCGCCAGGTGGCATGGTTTCCCAGGTCTCTGGTATGTCTTCATATTGTAGAATATTGCACATAATATTTATGTTAGCATCAATGATTTCTTAGATTTGTGCAGCACTGAGTTACAGATGTGTGTCAGCGACCAGATCATGACAATACAGATACTGTGAGAAAGTTTGATGTGCTTTTGCTCCAGAGTGCTGCAGAAAGGAGTCTTAAAACCCAGAGGTGCGTTAGCATTTAGCAATTTCAGTTCCTTCATCACAAAATCAGCAGTTTTTTTCAATGGCTTTCTGGTTAGATGCCTGAAATAAGGTCTGTGGTTAACATATGATTCTCACATTTTGTCCTACCACAAAAAATATGCCAGTAAATTCCCCACTCATGAATTCAGAAGTCTTTACACATGTTAAAAAAAGGCATTTGTTAACAAGTGACTAAATGAGACATCACTGTTTAATGTCCTGACGTTATTACGCTCCTGCCGGATATTTTATTCACTAGCTAGATAAGGTCACGTTAAAGGGAAAGGCTTTTGTAGAAGAGGTCAGCATGTGAAATCAAATTCCAAGTTGGAAGTTTAGCTAACTTCCAGGTTAGCCTCCAGACATAGTTCATCCCTGCAACACTACTGAATACAACTATCTAGGTAAGTCACGCCAAGAGGAAAGGTTTTCATAGAAGAGCTGAGCACGAGTTTGAAGCTCAGTGATGTTGAAGTCACACAAGCGTGGTGTAGTTCATTTATAGTTTGCTGTTAGCATGTTACTTTTGGCAATGGAATTTACGCTTCATAAAAGTGATTTTTTTCATTTGTGAAGATTATCTTGCTGGACAAAACTTGCATGTATCACAACCCTTTGTTTGTCACAGAGTACATTTTCAGCAATAATCCAAAAGCCCAGTTTGAGGGAACCCTGACGATGCTAACTTTGGTCTTAGCCCACAAAAATATACTGTCCTTGCACAGGGTACCTACCTACAAAAGGCTTCGTCGTTATGGGTCTTAACCATGTCATAAATATAGGACTGTCCATCCAGCTAACATTACATTTACACCCATGTTGGACAAGCTACTTAGGAAATGTCGCAAACTAAGTTTCAGTAACATGGCAAAAAGTAGTTCACTACTTCGCAAGCTCCTTTCTAGATTTTCATATTGAGTCAATACTCAGTGATCAATAAAAATCAGGTTAGATTGTTATTCAACACTAACATCTCATTGTAATTCTAGTTACTCTTTTTTAATATTTGAGGTGGTTACTTTACTTATCTATTTCATTTATCCTTAAACTTTGTTTTTTAACCTCACTGTTGTTGGATTTTGATGTTAATTGGCTACTGTTACACTTTACAAATAATTTTCCTTTGGCATTAATAATGTAATTATTATTCTGGTATTATT
>JAPQRN010000015.1:3213678-3228304 GCA_037367275.1 Coranthus polyacanthus | reverse complement strand
TATATATGTATACTAGCAGCTGTATCCACAAGCATTTCAAGTAAATCATTTTGTCAAACCACAACACTTTGATTTAGTAGATTTCAGGATCGCTCGGTAAAATGTAACTTTTGTGAGCGTTACCTGGTCAATAAAGGAGCTCATAAAAGTTATGATGCCCCATGACTGATATTTGTGTAAACTACTGAAGTTCAAACTGCTTAAGTTGGTGGTTCCGTTCATTCCAATCTCTGTTACGCTAAAATGCAAAATACTAATACAAATTCCCCACATTCTTTACAGAGATTTCCAAAGAAATTATAGCAATCTTGTTAATTGTGTCTGTGGAATTTTTAAGACCTTTGAACGATGGATTTAAAGATTAATTGTAATTTTTAAGGATAATTAAGGCCTTCATTTTGAACAATCAAACGTAAGACTTTTTAAGGACCCAAATATGAATTGTGTTGTATTGTGGCTTCATAATGAAGCAATACAGGTGGATACTGAATTGCCATGTGTGTTTGGCAAAATACAAAAGCAGCGGTGTGAGAAACAAGTTTCCACTTGTCATGGGATGTGTGAAATACCTTTTAGTTTGTCAATTCTCTTGATCTGTAGGGTCTGGCCGTTCTTATTAGTAACTGGTCCACTTGGCATGGTGACTGTGTAATCTTGACCCTGGACTGTGACTTTTACATGCAATAGATTCATTTCCAGTGCTTGCTCAAGTTCATAATTAGTCTTCCGATCAAAACTCTGAAACTGGAGCCCCTGCTGTTGGTACTGCCAATCTACCTCTGTGTGCGTCAGCTGCACTTTTTTATTCAGCTCTTCTTCATCTCTCGCCCTCTTCAGCATCTCATTGATCTCTTTGTTGGCTTCGACCACATCTTTGCTGAGTCCCTCTAGGGTGATTGAGGCTTGGCCATTCTTGCTTTCAGTACATATGCTCACTCCCATTTTCTTCTGGATGTCTTCTATGCGTTTGTGGTTTGCATCAGAAAAGCTGAGAATGGTGTTGTCTTTAATGGACATGCTGATGATCTCCTTCGATATCCAGTCGTTGATGCATTGTTTGGCTGAGTCTACATTAGTCTGAGAGTTACCACAGATATGGAAGCAAGCAGGGTCCACTTTCACAGCCTCAATGACAAAATCTCCTTCCTTCTGTGACTTCTTCGAGCTTCCACTAGTAAACCAGGCTGAAACAACCAATTTAAAATGTCATAATTATGCAACAACATAATGTCACCTTTTAAGGCTTGAGGCAAACCCTCAATATCCGTAAGATATTCACTTCACATTCAATAATACTGATATACTATATATATATATAACACACATGCAGTTTCTTCACTTTACTTACATTTAACCATGGAGCCAATGTTATGGAGGATGCCTCCTTTGTCCTTAGTCTCAGTGCCTTCCCTTTCATGCATACTGTTGTAAAACTCTTTAAGCATTGGAGGTTGAAAAATAACTATCCTGATAGTCTTCAGGGTACTGGAAGGGGTTTTGCTCAGTACATGAATCACTGCATCCAACATGGCATCTGCCACATGCTTTGCCTTGGCATTGCCTTGACCTAAAATGATATAGAATGAATTACAAGATGATGTATGATACATCCACTTGCGAATGTCCACTTGAGGCTGACTCCAAAAGTGAGTCAGTCCCCAAAGACACCCATGTTACAATGTCCAAATTACAGCAGAAATAAACATGTCTACAGCCTGGTCAGCCAGATCAGGCTGGAATCAGGCTGAGGTTGCGTAGTCTGCTTAACAAGACTGTAAAAAGATTGTCATGCAAATGTTTCACGAGGTTTACTCATGCGGTTGCTCATAAGCTCACCTGTGCCAATGGCAGGAAATGAGACCGAAGTGTGTGAGTTTTTCATACACATGTGCAGAGCATCTGTCACAGCCCTGGTGATTTTGGCTGCTTCTGTCTGTCCACTCAGGTGCAGGATCTTCTTACACTTTAGGTTGCCAGGCTGGGTCAATATCATGCCTGAGTTGGGCTGGGCACCTAAAGGTTTAGACAGATAACTGGGATTTAAAACCACGCATATCACATTTCTTTTCTGAAAAATGCTGTGCTATGACTTGGACTGATTTAACTATTGACTCTGTTTCTATGTGCTTTGCTGCACTGCCTTTTTTTTTACCAAGATCTCGGCACTCTACTTCAACAGTCTGACCAGCTGCTTCCAGAATAGCCTTGGATACTCCTTAACAAGGGAAATATGGAATAAATATCATTATTAAAATTACTTCAAAATGAAGATTAAGATGTTGAACTTTGCATGATTACGATAATTAAGTTCTGGATGTTCTTTACCTGACTTCAGAGAGAATGTTTCATTGGAGGAGTTGACAATGACGTCAGTGGTCTCCTTAGTTATGTCTCCAGTGACAACCTGAACAGCAACGCTTCCCATTTTGGTCTCATGCATTCCTGAGCCTGATACAATTTTAGAAAAAGGACCTTGTAGCGAAAAACAAGAATGCACAATAATGGTTAAGTAAAAAGACACGTAAAGAAAGAATGCACAAAGTAGCAGGCTATTTTCACTGCTGAATGCGAGTCGTGAGATGTAATCACTTTACATATTTATTCCTAAATAGGGCTGTCACAATATTATTTATTATTTTAGCACACCATTAATTGCCATACAAATAATTACAATTAACGATTTGTCTTTTTCTGTTCATTTGATGACACTAGTATAGTATAAGCTTAATAATAGTTTAATTATGCACATACAGAGCACCTGATGAAGAAGGCAAGAGATTTATTGGCATTGAGCAATGCAACACATAAATACAAATGACAGTTCTGTTTGCCTTTTAGGTTTTGTAAATAAAAATGTACACAAAACAAGTGCAGTTTGTTCACAAAATGTCCATTATGTAATAATTATGCCAAACCTTCTTGTAAATATTTGCATTGCATTGTAATTGCATATTAAATTCTTGTTAATGTACCTGCTGTGGAACCTGTCGGTGGACCTGCTGCATTTGGAAACTTCTTCTTAAGTTCGTCATTAAAAGCCTGGGGACAGATTCAGACTATTACTAATGGTTCATTTTGCACCTTTAGAATGAAAATACTACAGAACTTGTTTTACATCCTTACCTGAATCGTTGGTGTATCTCCTGAGTAAAGGATGATAACGACCTTCTTCAGGTGCTTTGGTTGTTTCTTACTGCTAAATGTTAAGATTTCATCCAGCATCATAGATGCTACGAGGTCTTTTGGGAAACCTAGGTTTCCAGTACCAATGGCAGGGAAGGAAATGGAAGTCTGGCCAGTGTCCTCCGCCTTGCCCAGGCAATCCTTGAAAATGCCACTCAGAACCTGTGGAGCATAGCATAAATGTACTTAGTATCTAGTTTTAACTTACCAAAGTATGCATTTAGCCCATGTAACTAGCAGCAAATACATCTTAGTCATGACCCAGTAATTTCAAATAGAGCTGACTCAGAAAGAGAATGTTTTATTATTGTATTATTTCTTTGGATCTGAGAGGACTCGATGAATAGAACTGATGTAAAACACCACACATTACTAAACACTCCACCTTTTCAGATGTGCCTTGTCCCTTATCCCAATGAGGGGTGACTGCATGGAAGACATGTTTGCTTTGCAGCTTGCAGCCCTCTGTGACGATAATGTCACCAATCGTTCCACGGGCATTCGTTGGATTTACGAGCTGCTGCAGTTGGGGTCCAGCCGCAGCCAAGATGGATTTTGAAACTGCTCCTGTGGTCAGTGTAAGATCCTCAAACACAGTGCTGACGGTCACGTCCGTCTAAGAATGTGTAACAGTATGCCATTAGTTGCGTTTACCTCATGTTACAACAGATTGTTCAAGTAATGGAATATCTGAGAATCAGTCCAAACTCAACAAGATACTCTACAGCAGTGGTTCTTAACTGTTCTGGCCTTGGGACATTTTCCCATTGTCATCGAGTCGCGACCCACTTTAATAGAATTCGAATCAAATTAATGTATGTTTTCAAGAATAGGCTCGGAAACACATGTACAATGTCATTGTGAGCTTTTTTTAAATAAAATATCTACACATGACTCTTATTATAAACTGACTGAGCATCGTGACTGCATATACAGTAGGTACAAATAAGTAAGATTTACAAAACAGTGAGTTTCGATTCTGAATGACATTTGGGTTTTAATATTTTCACTGTGACATATCACACACTTTTGTTTCAGTCCCTTTTTATTGTCAGTGTTTATAAATCCTTGTTTGAACTCAGGGTCATATTTGCTCTACATCTTGCCCATAAACATCTTTCAATCATATGCTTGCTTTACCATGGCAACTGTTGGCTACTGCACAACTTTTAAAGTAATAAAAAGCCATTTACCGTATTTTCCGCGCTATAAGGCGCATCTAAAACCGACAGTGCGCCTTATAATCCGATGCGCCTTATATAATATGAATCAATATTGGTTAATTATGGCTACTGTAGTCAGGGGGCGTCGCCGAAGTAACAGCGGTAAAAACAGTAAAGGGGAATTCCAGTCCCACACCACTTGTGTGTATAAAGACCCCAAAATGGCACCTTTGAAGAGACACGCTTATGACGCAGAGCTCAAACTCAAGGCTATCAGTCACGCAGTAGAACATGGGAATAGAGCAGCAGCGAGAGAATTCAACATTAATGAATCAATGGTATGGAAGTGGAGGAAGCAACAAGATGACCAGCGCCAAGTAAAGAAGACTAAACAGAGTTTCCGAGGAAACAAAGCGAGATGGCTGACTGATTTATCTGACTGTTTTGTTGACATTCCCTTTAGCGCAGCTCCATCTAGCCACTACAGTAGTTTCTATTCTATGCGGTTTATAATGCAGTGCGCCCTATATATGAAAATAGGCCATTCATTGAAGGTGCGCCTTATAATCATATGCGCGGAAAATACGGTAAAGGCTTCTTCTTAACCACACACTTCCCGACCCACTTGGAACAAGTCCGAAGCTGGTTCTAGAGTTTAACAGCAATATTTGATGCAACTTATTCTATTCCCTCTTTAGCAATGTTCATGAATATTAACCCACTTATTGTAGAAAATCAAATTAAAATTACCGTAGCAGCTTCAATATTTCCTTTCACCACAGTAATGTCCAAGCCTTCTTTGGTCTGCACTTGACCCAAGCAGTGTCTGTCAGGTGCAGCCTGTTTCACAGATGAAGATGTGGCTGCACCTTGGCTGGGAAGTTGAATAGTTTGTTGAGAATGACCAACACCACCATTTCCAAACACCTTTCTTACAGCATCCTCCATAGCCTGGACAGCGCTGTCATCATCGTTCACCAAATGGATCCTCTTCAGGCAGCTCTCATCATAATTGTCTCCACAGTACTCTTTAACTGTATTGACGATGGTGGCAGCACACAAAGGGAGAGGAAACCCCAGGTTTTTGCTGATCACGGGCAGAGCAACAGAGATGCAACCATGTTCTTCGGCGAGAGATAAGCTTCTCTTAACTGCCCTTTTCAACTGTCCAACTGCCTTTGGGGTATTACGTAAGTCAAATGCAGGTCCTACTGCGTGGATGATTTTTTTGCAACGAAGCCGCCCTCCTGCACCAGTTATGACACAGTCCCCAGGCTTGAGAGTTCCTTTTGAGTGAATGTGTCTGTTACATTCATCCTGTAGCTGAGGCCCAGCTGCATTCAGAAGCGCTGCTGAAAGACGGCCATTATGTTTCAAGTCCTTATTGGCAGGACTGACAACTGCCTGCACTGGATAACTGCAAAGATCTGCCTTGCAAACAGCTATTTCCACACCATCAGTTGTTTGAATCTGGTACACAGGTTTTGGTAATTGTGTGATGGTGGGGCCGCCCTGTCCACCACTGGTCTCAACAACTAACTGGACCAAGCAACCAGTTTCAGTGGCAATTGTGGAAACATACATTGCTTCTTTGTCTTGGAATGACCTCTTTGCTCCAGGTTTAGAGACTTGTAAAGTTTCAAAGAACACAGAAGAGACAAAGCGTTGAAATGATGTCTTGCAATCTGCAACACTGACTCTAGGTCCACTGAGACAGATGGCTTCCTTTCTGTAAGAAACCACCAACTTGTCTTTCATTTGGTCCCGCAAAGACTTGTCATGTTTTTTAATGTATTCAAGTATGGCACTGGGTTTAACCACAATCGTTTCTTCAATTTGAGCATTCTGCTTTAAGAAGCTCTCAACCTCACTGCTAACTTTTCCAACGCCATCCTTGTGGCCAGACACCACAACTTGATTATCTTCGGTCTGGATTTGAATTTTCTTGCATGATTCTTTGTTGTCATTCTGTATTTGACTGATCAAATGCTTCCACTCAGGCTTCTGCAAGACATTGGCATCTTCAACGTTAATGTACTGAGATATCAGGAGACTTTTCAAATGACTTTCGGCATCATTCAGGGTTCTGTCAGAAACGGCAAGAAGCTGCACTCTGTACGCCTTAAACTGAAAGGCTGCATTTATTCCATTTGATGTGAGGAAAACATTTGTGAGCTCCTCTGGATCTTCATTTTTTAACAAGTCAAGAACAAAGCGATCTATTTCTAAATCCTGCCATTTCAAAGCAGGCAACTCATCAAAAATAACTTTGTTTGTTGCAGATATCTCATCCCTTAAACCTGTTACTTTTGGATGTGGGCTCTCGTTCTTGAATTTGAGTTCTGGATACACACTCAGCAGCTTGTCTTGAACACCATCTTGACACAGGATGTTGAAAACAGATGGCGATACTTTGATTTGTTCGGTTACTACCAGTTTCTCCCTCTGCGCTCTTTTAATAATCTTGTCTACGATTGCATTAAGAGTATCTTGTAGTCTGTTGACATCGGCGGCAGTGCCAACCACTGACAGGACACCACCGGCTTCATCAGACACTACAACTACATCTTCATTCGCTACCACCTCTTTGACCTTCTTCTCTGACTCTTTCCAAACATCTGGCCCTGGCTTCAACTTGAGGGAGTTGTATTTTGACAGAGCTTGTGAAAGGGCTGACTTCCCATTGTGCGCCCACTCTTTGATCATGGATCTGGCATCCTTCTGCTGTAGAAGTGACTGTACAGGACTCAAGTGTGCAGTAGAGTGTTCAAGTTTGACTTGACAGAAGTGTTGTGCCAAGTCACTATGAATCGCCTCCACTGCTGACTTACTGGAATCTATGTATCTCCAGATGACACTGTCAATGGGCTCAGAGATGGCAGCGGGGAGTTTAAGTGGAGGTTTATCTTTGCCATAAAGGGCTTTTCCCAAAGATGTATAAAAAGGATAAACTTTGATCTCTTCATTTTTGATGTAATGCGTCTTCTTCATGAGTTTTGGAACAGCTGTGGAAAAGAAACATTTTATTAATAGATAATAGATGTTGTACAACGGCGTGCTAGGGCCTTTGTAGATGAAAGCAGAAAGGGGAGTGGGGTAATAACTCAACAAAAAAATATTCGTCCACCTCATTTCCCTCATTTCATAATCTCAGAGAATATTCCAGTTTTTTCTTTTATCTTTGAGATTTTTTCAGTTTTTTCTTTTCAAATGCCTGACTTAATAATCTCAGAGAACATTCTAGTGTATTTCTTGTACATTTATGAGTTTTTTTCTTTTAACACTTTAATAATAATTTCAGATTTTTATTTTATTTTTTTGCAAATTTATGACTTTATATTCTAGAATAGAATAGGGAATATTCAAGTTTTTTCTCAGAAATTTGTGATTTTTTTCTTGAAAATATACATGTAAATTAATCATTTTAAACTCAAGAGAATTTCAGACTTTTTTTCTCACAAATGTTACTTTATATTCTCAGAGTATATTCTAGTTTCTTTGTCTTAATTGTGGACATTTTGCCACATTAATCTTCAGAGTATTAGCACACTTCCCCAGCTCGTATTTTAGTTAAACCTTAACTGGCCCCAACAGACATAGTCTTGACACTGATAAACTCCGAAAAGTCCTATATTATTACACTACTTGGACATTCAAACATAACTTTTCTACCTGAGTGGTGTTTAAAGGTGATGACGGCAGACTGGTCTTCATTAAGCACAAAATTGTCCAACTCCCCGCCTTCATTCTCAAAATGCATGTGGAGCCAAGCTTGACTAATGTTTCGTACGTCCTCGATTACAACCTGCTTCGTGACTTCAAGAGGCTGGACTGATAAACCTTGGGCCTTGAAAATCCTGTTTTGGGGGGATCTTGTCAGGAAATCAGTGTTTTCTGTGAGGAAAGGATAAATTTCAGGCAGGTTTTCTAGCAAAAACAATAGACAGGTAATATGTCTACTAAGTACCTGTTGCACTTTGGAAAGTGACCACAGCAGAAGAGGTGTCAGGAATAACTTCCACTGTTATGTTTGATTTAGATGAAAAGTCAGGATTCTTCAAAACGTTCTCCACCAGCATCTCCAAAAACTCCTGGTTTAACTCCTTTGGAATATTTTCTAAAACAGATGAGGTGCAGCTCAGCTCTTCTTCTTCTTCTTCTTGCGTCTTACCGTCCCTGCCTTCGGCCTCTGTCTGAAGAGCAGCTGCAGGCGTCTGTTCATCTGCATCTTGTTTGTTCTTTACAGACTCATCCACTGTCAAAGAGAGTCAACATGAGAGTAAAATCTTTATTTGTGACAGGTTTAATATTGATTCCATTACCCACGGTTCATAACAGATTTGATGATGCTAAATTAGAATTAATACTAAACACACAAACCCTCCGGATGTTTTTCCACAGCTTTAGACACAAAGGCAGACAACGTATAAGCATCAACCCTAAGCGATCGTTTCCATGCTGTCATCACCAACTCACCAAAACATTTCTGGATTTTGAACAACCATTTCATTAAATAGAAATATTCTGGTACACTTTACAATAAAACTAGCTTTAGAAGGGTTTTTATAATGGTTGATGATTTGGTTGTAAACGGTGAGCCCACATTCAGTTCTACTGTTAAGCCTCATTGGTTACTGAGCTTTCTTTGTCTTCAGTTATTTATTCATTAACAAGTTACCATTTAACCACCATCTCCATATCTTTTGAGTCCAAGACAAATTTCCCTATGGGGACAATAAAGTATATCGTATCGTATTGTATCTTAATACTTAGAAAGGTTTCATTTGTTAGTGTAACTTATTAACCACAGCTACAGTTGAGCTGTTTGTTAGAACAAAACATGCTTTACTCCTGCCTTTCCCAAACTTTGGGTCGGGAAACAAAATGGGTCGTGGAGAATAATACCATATGTGAATTCATTTTCCAAATTAAAATAGTTCAGGAGTTTATAAATGTTGACCTATGTGAAATGAAGAGGAGAGGTACGAGATGTAACAAGACAAAAGTGACATAAAAGACGCAACACGACAAAAACAATGTAAAAGATGCAACAAGATGGAAAGAAGTCAAATATTGTAACAAGATCAAAATAACATAGAGGTAGAAGACACAATGACATGAAAATGATGGAATGACAAAAGCAACGTAAAGCAGGTGTAAAAAGAAGTCAAAGAATAAAAAAAGACACTTTCAGACACATTGTGTTGATGGTGGAAGAGTCAGTAAAAATGTAGTCATTATGGCAATTCAAGATGGATTTTTGTAAATTTGGGTCCCGAGGAGTTTTTTTTTTTCACAAGCTGAAAAAGTTTGGGAACTAATGCTTTATTCCATAAATATGAAACATGAAATGAATATCAAAGTCCAAATTGGCAGACATCAAAGTCTTGTATTAGCACTAAAATCTCAAATCTTATTACTGGAGTCAGCATCTAGTGGCCATCAGTGGTATTACACTACCGTATTGGTTTCACTTTCAAGTTGCGGTGGTTGAACCATGGCATTGATAAGAAATAACAGATCATTTAAGTTCATTCTGAGTAAATAGTAGTGGTTAGCACGCTAGCCACAGCTTCCAGCCGTGTGTTAAACTGTCATAAAAGTTTCTGACAATGAACGCACCTCACTTACAGAGAGCGCTGACAGACTGTTTCGTGTAATGTGGATGTAATTTGAGTTCCATGTGTTGTGTTGTATTCTGCTAACTTATGCTAGCTGTGGTCTATGCTAAACATGGAGCTCTACTCTTGTATTTGAAGTGTCATGAAAGCAGTGGCTGTGAAAACAGGAACAAGGTTCATGATATTTTTAGACCACACACACACACACCTGTGTACTGATATACACACTGGATTTATTAAAGAAAGCTTCAAATGAAGAAGCATTTTCAGCTATTAGCAGCTGCCCTCATTATGAACACTGGTATTGATATGACATATGCCATGAGGTTTATTTTGATGCTTCATGTGGATTGGTATATTAATAATCGGAGAAGTGTTTTACACCATACAATATGGTTCCTTCTTGCCTGTCATGAATTGTAGTAACTCACTGGTAAATGATATAAACACTGACTAATAAAGGGACATGATGAAGTAAGATGAGCAAGTAGCAACATCTGACACATGACACAACAGAACAGTGAGATGAAAAAATGAAGCAGTGACTTGATCAAATAGTGAGTCTGAATCAATGTATGAAGACTGTTATAAATGATGACTTATGAAGTATTTACAACCTAATTATAAATGTGTGTAAATCCCTGATATGGGTTACATATACTGGAATTCAGTTTCCTTAAAAACAGCATGAAGCTCTGCACTACATGGAGATGTGAGTCATTTACTCTACAGACAAACTTATGTTTAGCAAATGATTCCACAGTCTTTCATATTATTGATCCAGAAATCCAGGCCATAGGAAGGAGGAGGAATGGTGTTTCTCTATCTGTCACGTCCACCCAACACACAGACATCTTCAACTTTCAAAGACACTCCTGGCCTGTTCCTGGGGTTCTATGTACCTGAGATAAGCTTCAGTATACTGTTTACTCCACGTCATGTTATGTCTGCATAATTTTCTATTATATTCATAAACGATGACATGATGAATATGTGACAAAGGCAGAAAGGGTCAGTACTACACACACAGTTAGAGTTGAACTCAATCTGAAATGAACTGCCTCTAAGTCACATTAAAGTCAGTCACCTATCAATGTTTGCTCAGTATTTGAAAAGAGAGGGTAGTAATATATAATATAATAAATGAAGCTAATGAAATATTGCTCAGCACAACAGCTACAGAGTTGCGTGTTTCTTTCCTTCTTCTTGTGCATCTACACAGACTTCATGATTGTAACTGTAATGTTAACTCTCTGTGTCATGACGTTGAGACAACAAACGACACTTCTTGACCTCACTATGTAATAGTTTTAAATATAATGTCACCAGACAGGTCTGCAACGAATGGACTAAAGGGTTGACACAGGTCTGACCATTTGTCCAGGGCTGGAACAGTCTGTGATGTGATTTGATTTGATGAAGCTCCATCCCATATCAAAGACCTAACTGTACCTATAACCCAATAAGTGCAGGGTTACTCGTGGTTCTGAGAGGTTCTACATCTAGACTGGGAGACAGAGCTCCTCTGCAGTGGAACCATCTCCCAGTTCGGGTCCAGGAGGCCGGCATCCTCTCTACTCCAAAGACCACACTTCAAATGTTAGTTGTGGCTCAGGTGACCCTGATCCTGCTAGAGGACAGTGATGCACCCATAAATCTGTTTCTCAAACATATCTCTGTATTGTACATGCTTTCTCTAATACTACAGTAGCCCAATATCTGATCAAAAATATGACATTACAAAATAGAACCAAGTGGAATAAAATGGTTTCAGTTAGCACTACTTACATTTTTTGCTGGATTTTTCAGATGGAGTTTCCTGTATAAAAAAGAACATAGTTTTTAGTCACAGCTGATTCCATTTTACTTAATGGCTGAATGAAACATGCTATTTAGTGGAAAACTAATAAATACATTCACAAGGGCAATAACCAAGGTGAATCAGTGTTTATCTGTTGTGTTGAAACATGAAACAAACCCCAAATGTAGACGTTTTTAAATCCGTTGAAAATATTTCTGTGTTATTTAATTCTAGATACTGTACCTTCTAGTCATTTAAATAATTCTCTCTTTTCTTATGATTTCATGTATCGTGTGCTTTCTTTTGTCCATATTTCTGTTTTTTCTGACGTTCCATTTATTAATGCATAAGCACAGTGACTTGCTTTGTGTATGAACTACATGATGTTGTAAGATCACCTGGTTATATTTAAATGCATACTGTGTGTGGAAGCGACCAGCTCTTTTATTTGTGCTTGTGGTCAGCTCTTTTTTCTCGCGCAGAGGATTGTGGGAGGATCCACAGGAGCATCTTTGAAAATTCTCCAAAGTAAAGACTCCTGTGATGGATCCTGATCCTGGACTCTGACATAGTCCTCTGGTGAACTCTGATGACGTAGCTTTATATAAATGAAAACTGGAAGGATCTTTCCTTGACTTGGAGAAACACCCAAAACCTTTGATCTCAGAAGGAGGCGGGGTCGACACGTTCCTCTGAAAGCTGTGATTGGTTGATCACACAACCACAAAAAAGAAAAGACACAAGAGAAAAGCTCTGGTGGTGATAATAGATAATACATCAGAGAACGGACAGTGAAATCAGTCGAATCACAGAATACCATGTTATGTCATGTATTATAAGCTACATTTTAAAAGTAGCTGCAAAATATATGAAATTGCAATACAGGAGTTATTATAGCTCAGAAATGTCCCGTACATTGATTTTTTAAATGGAGTCTTTCAGTTTAGTTTTACTTAGTTTTACGAGTGCAAACGTAACTTTGTTTTTTATTTAGAGGAACTGACTAGTTCTAGTTTTAGTGTCTTTATGATTACCCGGGTTTTATGAGGAAAGAAAATGTTTTAATAACGTCCCATATTGTGCAAAGTCCTTTTATTGTTGTTGGTCATGTTTTAGTTGGTATTGTGTTGTTGTGTTGTTAACTAAATGATTACTTGTACTTTCAGTCTTCACTCTTCATCTTCCTGACACTCTCTCCTCTACTTTAAGAACTCTTGAGCGTCTCAACAGTCCTCTCGACTCGTAACAGTTTTCACATTAAGAGCTCTTTCTTAAGGACTTCGATGCTTTGTGAATGCCGTTAGTCTTGTAAAGTGAATGAATATGTTCCCAGCAGTCCACGGAGATGATCAGGTTTAGTGACCCCAAACGACCCTGGATGCCCCAGACCGGGGCCATGGTTTCTCACATGACTATGACTTGACACATACAGTATGTAACACCAGGAAATGCTTGTGTTTTCTCCTGTTCAGCCTGGAAACAACAGTTATTCACGAAGGCTTTAAGTACTCCCAGACAAAAAAATATCTGAACATGACTCACATTTGATTTAAGTGACGATGGAGAAGAATGACTGCACAAATACTTGTTTCTTTGTCTTCTATCTTCTTACCTGCACGGTTTCCTCATCTTTAAGCAGCTTCACTTTCATCCTCAACGCTCCTTTGTCCCAGTTAATCTGATGCGTCTCTTTGTCCAGGACATTCTGTCGGTCTGTCCGTTGAGAACAGACATTAAGGCTGGTCTCTGTGTCACTGCTGAATAAAAGCTACAGTTGAAACTTACCCTGCTGTCTCCGGAAGCGCACCACCGCCGTCCCGCTGCCGGGCTCGTAGTCGACTTCACAGTCTCCACCGTTTGATTTCTTACTTTGAAAGTGTTTGACTAGTTTGGTTTTTATTCTCGGGATGTTGTTTTCTTCTAACTCGACGAGCAGAGCGTGACAATACGCGTCTGCCATGTCGTCTTCTCCCTCTGCTCTGCTTTACTTTCACTTTTGTTTCTTCGAAAACGATTCTGTTGTGTGAAATGAGGAGGGCGAGCTGCGGATGGAGGGTGTATCTAAAGGCAGGACATCACAGGAGACAAACATAGCAGGTCGTTCGACTTTGTTAACCCTGAAGTCTCATTCTTTCACTTTCGCCTCTTCTGCGGTACTTTCCAGCTCAAAGTGGGTGAGTAGCCTATTCTGTATCTAAAATAACCTGTAGTTGTACCAACCTGCGCGGTGTTCTCCAAACTCTCACTGTGGTTGCTGAACTGAATTAGTTTGCGCCGATATACGTTGGTTAATGTGTTTCTGCACTTTCCGACTAGCGCTCATTTTCGTGGACAAAGTGCGTCACACTCGTGCGTCGCTGTTGTGCGTAGTGTAACCTACGTTGTACAGTGTAATCTGTACCGAGATCTACCTGTACATAGATCAACCTGCACCGGGATCTACCTGCACTCCCATTTGACAGGCTGGAGTTTACTCAAGTACAGTCAAAGTCACCGCTGATGTTGCTTTGACTTCTTAAAGTTAACACTTTTTGCACCTAAAAGGAGCTCATTGTACTAGCATTAAGCACACACTCTATAGCCGAGCATAGACTGTTTGTAGAGACATTATTTGTTTTTTTAATAATGTTATACTAACATATCCGCTTTATTTCCTGTATTTAATTCAACGACGGACTTGTGTTTTTGCCGCTGTGTCTGTCTCCCTCTGCTGGAGAAAGAGGGAAACAACACACACACAATCCATGAGATTTCCATATCTGAAAAACACTATATGACCAGAAGTTTGAGGCCCATTTAAAAACTATTCCATATGTAATTGTTGAACATGTCGTTCCAAACCTCAGGAATGCTGTTGC
>JAPQRN010000015.1:3187138-3213578 GCA_037367275.1 Coranthus polyacanthus | reverse complement strand
TTTTGTTTTAACCAAGCTGTTGAGGACACACTGTTGTCATTACATGCTGCAGCTCAGACTTCACTATAATTAAACATATTAAACCTAAAAAACAATTGCACACCAATGCTACAAAAAAAGTACATGGTCAGGGTTGTCCTTAAATGTTTGGTCATATAGTGTAGATGTACATACGAAGTAAAAACGTACATGCAAACTATATATGAAACCTATTAGAATTGGTTTCATGTATTAGAGGTGCACTGGGGTAAGTCTGCCCCCATTAAGTGAAAGTCAATAATTGTCATAAATGTGACAAGCCATTAGGGTTTTGTTGTGTGCAGATATGAGGCAAACATTTGGCAATAGACACATGAAATGTTTGCTTTACAAATAAACAGTATGACAACAATAACCTAATTTTCTCAATAACACGTAACTTAAACATGAAATATTCCAAAAACAGAAGGTCACATCAAAGGCCTGTTTTATTGGATTTCTACAGAAAATACAGATGGTCTAATAATTATTTATTTTAAAAGAAAATGTGTGTATCTTTTTTTTAGAATAATATGTACACACAAAGTATGTTCAAGTAAATACATTTAGGGGTAATTAAATGATAAAAGATTACAGATTTGTTCAAACTAAATGTAAAATCTTCCCCACAGCGAGTGTGAACAAATAAAAAAAATGTGAATAATTTGAATGAATGATGATTTTCAAAACTGTCACATTAATACATAATAACCAAACAGGTGTTACTATCATCACACTAACACAGAAAGCTGTTCCTGTTCTTTGTTTAGGAACCATGGCCAGTAAATTGGATATTCCTCTTGATGGGGCTTCAATTAACATTGTGACTGAATGTGAATCGGATTTGAGAAATATCCTTCAACACAAATTTGGCTGCACCATTGTTGGCCTGAGGTTAAGAAAGGGTCAGAGCATTGCACAGCAGAAAAGACCAACTGTCATCCCAGAAAGAAGGTTTGAGACTGTACTCCCTTCAGGAGTGAAGGTGTCCGTGTGGAAGGCCGACCTCACCGATTTCTCTGTGGCAGCAGTTGTAAATGCTGCTAACGCCCATCTGAAACATGGTGGGGGTCTTGCTGGGGCCCTGTCTGAAGTCGGAGGTCCAAAAATCCAAAAAGACAGCGACGAATACATAAAAAAACACGGCCCCTTGAAAACAGGAGATGCGATTGTAAGTGATGCTGGGCAGCTGAAATGCCAGAAGATAATCCATGCTGTGGGCCCAGATCTGGAAAAATATCCCACAGGGAATAATGTTGCGAAAGCAGAACCTCTGTTACAAAAGGCCATCTGCAGCATCCTGCTCAGAGTAAAGGAACACCACCTGGACACTGTCGCTATTCCTGCTATAAGCTCTGGACTGTTCCACTACCCCCTTCACAAATGTGCAGACACCATAGTGACAGCTGTGAAACATTACTTTGAAAGGTCTAACTCACATGAATGTCATCCCAGAGAGGTCTTCTTCGTCAACAACGATGAGCCTACGGTCAAGGAAATGGACAGAGCCTGCCGTGTGATATTAGCCAACACGGTGAAGTCATACAGCCAGGCAGCTGCAAGCCACAGCAAGGGGGCTGCCAAAACCTCCACATCTACTGCTGTCATACGGAATGTCCGTGTGATCCTAAGGAAGGGTAACATCGAGGAACAACAGGTAAGGCTGTGGAAAGTTTATTTTTTTCAGGAAGTCACTTCTTTGAGGGAAAACTCAATGTAATTTGCCTTTTTAATTGTAATATTTTGTACCGTTTCAGACCGATGTCATTGTGAACAGCACCTCAGTAGACCGAAACTTGGGAATTGGTCTCATCTCCAAGGCTTTATTGCAGAAAGCAGGTCCCAAAATGCAAGATGAAATGTACAGAGCATCTGTAAATGGAAAGATCATCATCACAAATGGCTACAAACTAAAGTGCAAAGAAGTGTTTCACACGTACTGTTCTGACCAGTATTTGGAAGGAATTCAGCAGGTACAGCAGGAGTCCACCTGTTATGAGGAATTTAGATAGTAGGGATGGGGTTCATATGTTCATTTTGGGTGAATATTCTAACTTAGATTAATTTAGTTTCAGTTGTTAATTTACAGGTAATGCGTTTTAATTTTTTGTGACATCAAGAGTTAAAGTGATACTAAACACTGAAATGTGTTTTTTGAGCTGTAAACAGAGTTATGTGACTTAACTGTGATGGATAAAATATTCTAAATGTAGTGCACACTTCAACTAACCCTAAACCAGAACAAGAACTCAAAGTAACGCTTTCAGAGTTGATATGGTTCTGTCATACGAACGGACCTGAACTACTGCATGTGGACATTCATACTCTGATCACCACACACATGCTGTGTTAAAAATATATGGAAATATATATATAGATTTTATGTATGTGTTTAATGCACTTTAATACTAGATTCTTCCCATCTCATTTATTTCAGAACTTTTCCAAGTCAGTTCTAGAATGCTTATGGATGGCCACCTTACGGAACCACAGGTCAATTGCCTTTCCTGCCATTGGCACCGGGAATCTTGGGTTCCATAAAAGTGAAGCTGCCAGAATCATGTTGAATGCAGTGGTTGACTTCGCCCAGAGTGTCCAAAAGCAGACAGAGGTTCACTTTGTCATTTTTCCCTCTGACGACGACACGTTTAAGGTTGTATCAAAAAATGTCATTGTGCTAAATTATATTTCTGTATTAGTATTACTGTAAGTGCAAATTATCTGAAATTAATCATCGAATATGTTTTTGTAGGCTTTTGAAGGTGAGATGAAATCTCTCCAAAACAAAGCATCTCATTCCAACTTTTCACAAGGTAACAAAACATGACGTTCATTCAAATGTCTGTAAAGTCAGTTAAATAAGTATTGATGGTTGACTGTAGTGATGAATGTTGATGGTTGTGTTTTGTCTTGTCATTATAGTGTGGCATGGACAAGGAAGCAGTGACACCTCCAAAGGCTGGCTGCAGCGTCCACCTACTCAACAACAAGGTTGTGATTCAGATTTACACGTTCCTGAAGGGACACAGTGCATGTGAACGGTCTTTTAACTACACAGCTCATGACTGTGATGCCAGCGTCAAAATCTTAGCTCTTGGACTGGTCTTAAATATACACTATGTGTTTTCTGCAGCGACGTGTCACTCAATTTAAACGAGCACATCAGTTGTCGTGTATTATAGATCCACCACTTCTCTTATTAATGTTCATAATAAAACACATACACTGTGGGACTAAAGTTAAGTTAGCTTCCAGCTTTATTCACATCATGTTTAATGACGTTTATTCACATCATGTCGTTTCAGTGATATTAGATGTTAATGTCAGGAAATGGGATATGAAACAGTAACAGAAAGGTAAAATGAAAAGGACTGTTACAGTGAATAAATTATGGATTTATCTGAATTTGACACATTTAGAACATAGGTCTACCGGTTTTTAGATATTTGAATGCACAAATATTACTTCCACTGTTCATTTCCAGAGACATGAAAGGCTTTTGCGCTCACTTGAAGTTCATGTTGGAGTGTGTTTGGTGTGCTTGTTGGTGTTCGATAACTCCAGCAGCCTTTACACTCATTACTATGTAAAGGACTTGGGTCAGTTTTTCTGTGAAAATTCTTGCACTCGCTTCCAAATTTTTCAAAACCTTTCTTCTGCTCCTCTACAGCAGCAAGTGCAACTTAGAAGTGGCGTTAACACACGTGCACTACACGAGTCCTCCATACTGAGCCTTTGATGACGATAATGAAACTGACACAGAGAGGTGGATGAAATACACTGTGATGGTTACAGTCCAGTCCAACGCAAGCTGCATGTCATCAAGACTGTACTAACTTGAAACTAATGCAATGGCTGTGTTGAAAGATGGAAATTGAAACATTACATTTGTTTGACAGCGTGGAAGGACATAGATGGCAACGGAGCTCCCAGTGCACAGATCAGCCTGCGTGGCCCCTCAGATGAAACCACATGTGAAGCTGTGCGATGGTTCAGTGACATCTTCAATAACCCCTTCAACAGTCTTCTGACTATCTGCAACAACTTCATCCTGTACTTTGGTGAGCGGGACTTTCAGCAGCTGTCCCGCCAAACCAAACGGGGCATGCAGATGGAGGAGTTTTTGGAGAAAGGCCGTGCAGGCATAATTCTAAATGGAAATTCCATGGAAGATTTGGCAGTTGTCGCAATACAGGTTGAAGCCATTCTCTGCAAAGTCCAGAGGGAGTTTGTCACAGAAGAAGTGCACACCATCAGAGAGTTATTACCAAATACACACGTGTCCTTTGAGAGGAAGGCTGTCCACAAAGACAGCCCTGAGTTCAGCCGCAGATTCTCCACCTTCAGACAGAAGTATCTGCGAGTACTGAAGGTACAGTATGATATAATAACGATAGAGCAGGAAAAAGCAAATAGCTGATCAACTGGCTGTCATTAACCCATGAGTAAATGTTTGAAATTGGAGATGAACAATCTTGGATAACTGAAGACGTGAGATAAGGTGAAACTGATTAAGATAAGTTAAACTTCTGTGTAAAGTTTTTGTGTCATATGTTCAGACAGTTGAAGATAGAAGATAATAATGGGCTGGTTTAATGATAGCTTAACAGTTGTCTTGTTCGAGTCCACACAATTTGTAATGTCTTCACACTTTCTAATATTTGAAAAAGAATAGAACAGACTAGAAAAATATACCTTTATTGTCATTAAACTGTAAATGTACAACAAAACATAGTGGGCATGAATGTAAGATTTAGAAATATAACATATAATACAGCTGTAAGCGTCAGTCAGGGGCTTCACACTGGTTTCACTCAACAGAAGGAAGCTGCACCGTTGTTCAAAATGAAAGCTATGAGCAGCAACGAGTGGCCTAAAAGTCTGTCAATGACCTTGATCGTTCTGTAGACGTATAATAAAAAGTAGTCACATGTCGAGTCAATAGGACTCATAGTATGAATAGAGGGGCCTTTCACATTTTCTCTTCTTTGGTTATCTTTGGTCATCAGGTCAATTGCGATCGTATTTTTTGTGAAGCAAAATCAACTCATGTCCACTTAATGTGCTAAGTTTCATGTTTCTAGCTCATTCCAGTCCATACAATAAATGGCACAAGCTCTGTATGGTTCTACCACTTTGCCGTTTGAATCCTAATAAATATAAAATACATTGTATGATTATTCATTGTATGCTCCACTCGACAGATGAGCTGTTTCAAAGCAAACACCAGTGAGAATAAAATACTGTTTACAAGTAATTTGTTTAAAAAATGTGCATGAGTTGATTTTCACCACTTCTTGACCAGCGATGTATTCTATTCAGGTGGAAAAAGTGGAGAATGCTGCACTGGCATTGCTCTTTGAGCTGAAGAAGAAACAGCTGTCCTGCTCCACTACACGAAACATGTTTCAACGCGTGCCTGCCCAGTTCTGTGATATGGTCAGCTATGTTGGATTCCACGCAGAGTGCGCTCCACCTGATGGTACGGTAATGCTGTTAGAAGCAACGTGTGATGAAAGTGGAGGCAGTGTGTCGATTGTTCTCATGCGTATCCCTGTGTACACAGATCCAGCGTACGGGGAGGGCATCTACTTTGCTGGCAGCATAGAAAAGGCCAGTGACATGTGGACGGGGCAGAAGGACGAGTATCTGTACTTTGTGGAAGCCGAGGTGATCGCTGGAAAGTCCACCGCTGGGAACCCAGGTGTGATTCTGCCTCCCCCTGTGGGCTCAGACCCACAGACCCGGTACGACAGCGTCAGCGGAGGAGCTGACGTCTCGGTCATATTTAGTAGTTACCAAGCTCTGCCCAAGTACATCATCACATGTCAGAGCAACTGAGCAGAGGCCTCCTCTGGGTTATTGCCTTCTGTGTACACCAGGGCTGGAGAAGAGTCTGGAATGAGTAGGAGTGACTTTTTCAATCCAGCTTCATTTTACAGAGGAGTCAGAGGTGTCCCTTTTCTGCCTGTACCTATATAAGATGTTGCATAGCTTCACGTTGAGTATTTCTTATGTTTCTTTTTGATTGACATATTTAACGGTATAGCTACAGATCATCATCAATCATTATCATTTGTCATTTTACTACGGCTTCATCATTGCACAGCAAAGTACAATGAAATACAAGATGTAAATGTAACAAAGTAGAGAACAAGAGAGACACATGCAGCAAAAATTGACACTCAATTGACATTACAAACTGTCTTAGAGAAAGTATTAGGTAAAAAAGTTAAAAAAAGAAAAAGTATTAGGTAAGTTTATACAGATAATCCCTTTTTATTTGGTAGTTTTTGAGTCATCCTGGACATGGAGTCTCGTCCACAGAACTAAACTAAAACTTGTCATAACTGTGATCTGTGTTTTCTTCTACGCAGCACCGTCCTTTTGGTGATCTTTAAATGACCACATCTGCTCTCAGAATATGAACAGAAAGGTTTTCTGGTGATTTGACTTTTCATTTGGTTTAGTGAACAAAAACAGAGTTCAAACCGAAAATGAGAAAACGGACTAAAAAAGTTCAATGCACATTTCAAGTATTTTATGAATGTCAAGTGTTAAAGGTCAGTTTTCAAAACTTGACTCCAGTTAAAAATCTGTACTTAACATGTTACACAGTGTTTTAAACAGTATGAACACGGTTCTAAACGATGGACCGCTGTGTTTGCTGCCAGTAATCTGTTCATAGGACAGGTTATTGTGATGACAAGCTGCTCATGTCTCTGCTCATATGTACTCTCCACTTTGTTTCATTGTATTTCCCATTGTTTCTGGACTCTAATTCAATCATTTTCCTTTAATGGGCCAAATTGTGTAGTAGTTGAATCACTGCAAATATGAATGTGAGGTTTAAGGCTTTAGTCGACTAATAGGATGTACGTATACAATAGAAAAATGACTGTGTGAGTATGTGATTGTAACATGTTATGTTGATATAATAAAAAACATGTAAAAAGCTGAGTTATGTGTGTGCATTTTACACTGTGGAAATACTAATTCACTGTTTCTGTATCCATGAAATGATCGGTTAAAGCATCAATCAGAGCGTGTGCAGTGTTCATACGATGAAGAAGACATCGTATGAACATCTGTCACTCTTAATGAAAGGAAGTACATTTGAAACTCGGCCCATTCCAGAACTGGGCATTTCAAGTACAGAAAGAAAAGAAAAAATAGGAATCATTTCTTCCGTTGCTTTTTTATTCTTATAGAAAACACTTAACATGACTATTCTGTCCTGACATTAAATCTGTAACATTTAAAATATTTATTCTGAAAAACAATGTGCTAACAGAAAAATCGGTCACTTCTGTTATACAAATTGGGTAAAATAATATTCAATATATATAGTTAACAAATGTAACGCAATTTAAAAGCCGTCTTCCTGGAGACAGCCGTCGTGTCTACATCTGTAAGATGGAGACCAGTTCAGGACAACTCTGTCCACGTACATTCTACAAATGAGCATTTTCACTCTACTAATGTAGAGCCGTGGAGTTAAAGTCCCGTCTTTGTACCTTGAAAACGCTGCTTTACTAAAAGGAGGTGCTGTAAGAAACAACATTTCTGACAAGGAATGATAGATTTCAGTTCAACTACATAAATTTTTCAAGTATGAAATAGCCTTCTTCTAACTATAACTTCTTGCCGTGATCCATGCGGTTCTATCCGTTTGTTGGTGTATTCTTGGTTTTTCGTAGCAGACCCCCTGACAATGATGCATCTTTTCAACTTTGCTGCTCCATTGTAAAGGTTCAATGTGAAAGATGTGCATGTGCTCTTTTGCTTACATGAAGAAATACAGAAACCTGTTTAGTGCTGGAGCTGGTCATTTGTTAACGGCAGCTACCTCCATTTCTAAGCTAAAGACTGTCTCATTTGCCTACATCCATGATAACAGTGTGTACACTTGATTTCTCAGTGGACTTGCGTTGGGTTTTTGGTGAATATCCTGCTCCTGAGTTCTTCAGTGTCTCCTGTGCTCCTCTACAGTAACAGCAGTGTGGAGGAATGGAGTTGGCATCAACAAACGATCAGCTTCCAGCACAACACAAGCACACACAAATCTTACTTATTGAACCTTGAAAGCATGACCACATGTCATTGAACGCCTCATTGGAAACACATAATAAACACATTTAACCAACATTTTAGGAAGTGTTTAAATGATGGAGTTTATATATAAAAAAACAGTTAAATGATATGACAGCACAATAAAACACATCTGTAAAAATATGAGTGTGTACATTATGTTCAGATATCAGCAAGGGATTCACTTCACATGTATGATTTATTACTAGCAGTGACTTCACATCTGAATGATTGTCTGTGACAGTGAAACTACAGCCATTTTTACACATCTATAGACATTAGGATGTTCTGACACAGCTACAGCAGTCTGCAACAAGCTAGCTCCATAATGGATCACCTGGCTGAAGCAATCAATCAAAAAAGACCATTTGACACATCGACATAGTACTAAACAAAGATGGCTCCTGAGTGGTTCAACACTGGAATGATGCTACATTCAAGCAACAATGTTGTACCCTGGTATTTAATCACTACTACACAATGAATTCAGAAGGGAGTTAGCAACTTGGACTTTGAAAGTCAAAGGGTTTTTTGAATGTTTTTTTGTCTGAAATGGACTATATTTATAGGGCAGCCATGTTCCTATGACTTCAGTCTCATGATGGGAAGTTTAAATGCTTGTAACAGAAGATAATGTCATACTACTGCTGTTCAACTTGTATTAACGCAGGGAAACAGACAAACTGTCATTCCCAGATGATCAGCAACTGAAAAGACAACAGATACTGAGATGGATACTGTCCAGAAGGACGCACATACCATATTTCAAGGTAAAACAATATATCTGATAACTATTAACTACTGTTAGACAACAGCTAACATTACAATTCAACTGCTTCCTAGCTAACATTACTGTTTGATAGTGTTTTATGATGCGATAGGAAGTTAAATGAATTCTGAAATATCGACAGTTCACTTCAGCCTGGAAGTAAAAATGCACTGTATGTAATCAAGATGGATTACGTCCAACACCAAAGTGTGTTTCAAGCACAGAAAAAACATATTTCAGAATTCATTTACACCTTTGCTTTCATGTCATGTAACTCTATCAAACAGTAACGTTAGTTAATAAGTGTTTGAATGCTAACAAATGCAACACAGCTATTGTTAGACAACAGCTAATGGTTATCCAATATATCGCTTTACTGTGAAATATGGTCCGATGTCTGGTGTCTTTTCAGATAGTAATCTGTCACATCACTGAACAGTATGCAAGTACAAAAATACATCATCCCGGCGGCACTCTTCTGAAAAATACAACAAAATGACATGAATAGAGCAGGAAATAGGGAGTCTAGGTCCTGCTAGGCCTGGTTCTTTATTACTGGTTAGAAAAATACTTTTTTCTACAAAATGACAACAGATACAGTAAATCACCAGCTGCTTCTGCTGAGTACTGAGGACACACTGAGGACACACTGAGCCAGGCTGAGCAAGATATACATGGCACATCTGGTCTCAAGTGTTTACTGAAATTGATAGAATTTTCATAGATATATAAGTAGTAGTTGTCAACCATGAATGTTCTTCAGCGTGGACAATAAATCTCTTTTTGTGGCTGCTGCTTCCATTCGAGATCCCTGCAGGTTGTATCTTTAGCAACTGTTACTAAAGGGTTTAACACACCCGAGCAGCCAACGAAACATGGGAGCGCTAGTATTGTTAGCTATTCTTTGACTTCAAGGAGTGACATGCCTCTACTCTACCCCTCACTCTGTTTCACTTCAGATACCTAGAGTCACACATACAAACCAGATCGTCTGACTTCACACATGCCCACAGTCACTCTGTGCATTCTGCGATTTCTGTGCCATCCACGAGCAACGTGTGAATGATTCCGTCTCGTCTCTTGCCACTGCTCACGGCCTTCACGCAACAGTTGTGGTCGCCGAGTGTGAAATGTGTTTCTGTGCCGTCGTCCACAAACTCTCCCTGCAAGAAAAAATTCACATTTTTAGTTCAGGAGCTTCACCATATCTTGACGACTATATAAAAACAAGTTGACTCAAAGAAGTCTAAGTGTAAAAAAAAAGTGACATTTCATTTCTTTGGATGATTAAATTACATCCATCTTCTTACACTGAGTGGTGTATAACTCAACAAATCAGTATAATGTGATGAAAAAGGGTCTGGTATCATACTCACTGCAGTTTCAATCTTTTGTCCATTACACCAAACATCCATGGTGTCTTTCTCTGAAAGTAAATAATCAGGAAATGAACTAATGAACAACATCTAACTACATGTGATGAAGTCCACAACAAGTGACAGTCAGTGCACTGCATGTGTACAGTTTGTAATGCTGTTGTGTTGGGTTTGTCAGTACTTTGTATGTACAAAAGGCAAGCAACCTTTGTTCTGATCACTATGTGTGTTGTGCTGTGATTCACTAAGGCTACGTTCACACTGCCAGCCTTACCACTCAACTCACATTCACTGCTTAAAGCTGCAGTGCTTGATAGTTTTTTTTGGCATCACTGGGCAAAAATTCCATAATTCCCTTCCAGCATATTGTAATTCAAGTGGTCTGAGAGGCATTTTCAGTCAGCTAGGGGGTTAAATACATGACTGACAGCTGTCATTACAGATTGCTGTTCAGATTTCCTCAGATGCGATTCTACTGCTCTACTCCGTGTCTTGACACAGAAGTTTTGAAAAACATACTTAATGTGTATCTCTATAAAAAAGTGTGTCCATCTGTCGCTACATTTAAAAGGTGATGCCCCAGGAACGTTTTGACAAAATGTTGCAAAATTTGGCACAAAATTTCACTTGGATGCAAAACTGAACTGAAAAGATTTTGGCGGCCAAAGGTCAAGGTGACTGTGACCTCAAGTCTGTCCTCTCTTGTGAATGCCATGTCTCAGGAACACCGTGAGAGATTTTTTTTAGCATTTGGTACAAATAATAGAAAGGTCAAGGTCAACACATCACTGTTCATATTTGAGAGAACTGCATGAACAGATTATATATGTATTATAAATGAGAGACCCAGAAAGCACCACATATGAGTAGATTTTCTATTTTGTGAGTAAATGTTAGAAGGCACACTGGCAGGTACATATTTGTACTATCCTGCAGTAAAACGACTCTGAAAGCTGGAAGTCTGTCCTTTGTTTTGATCTCACTACAGATGAGCTGTTTGACACAGAGACATGTAGAAGAAAAATAATCCTCGGGTCCAAAATTGTGGCTGGTTCAGTAAAGCTTTATTCACTGCAGTGGAGACATAGAATAGCTCAACAAGGCAGCAGTATTCTGTCTACCTAAGTGTTTCTGCAGTGAGACTTGTATAGTAGTTACAGTGGAATAACAGGGCTTAACACATGTAAATAGGAAATGGCAAGGATCTTGAGGTGAGATGAGTTCTTATGTTAATCATGGCGTGACCATTGTTGATGATCAAACACATGGTCAGACCTATACAGTCTCGTTGATTCAATTAAAACAAGTCTTCTACAGTGATGCAAAATATCTGAATATAGGAATGAGATGAAAGGAAACAAGGGTACAATGTTAATTCACAAAGTTCACGTAAATGTAAAAGAATAGGAGACTTCCACAGACAGGAACATGGATGTATTCAGTGCAGTGTCCTCGTAAACTCTGAAATCTCCATCAGTTTGGAGGACAACAGATGTAATGTTGCATTCAAGTACACCTCATAAATTCAGACATAATTTTTTTTCTTATCTTCCTGTGTTACATACATACATACATAGTAGTGCATCTGTCATTACACCGAGAGGATGAAAATGCTTCCACATGTTAATATTCTAAAGTTTAACTAAAGAACCATCTTTCTTCAGCTTTCAGGGATTATCAGGATACTCTTCAATCTGGTAGTGTTATCAAATTGTATACTGTGATAAATATCACCATCGATAAATATGGAAACAAATATCAGGACCATACTGTTTTTGCCATATCGTCAGCCCTACGTTATTGTACACTAGTGTACAGTAATTCCTGTGTGCTGTACGTGTTTCTACAGGTACGCTGCCTGATCACCTGTGAGCAGTGTAATAAGACGGATTAGCTCGTCCAGATGCCTGAAGCGGCTGAAGATGGAGGAAAGCAGTTTAAGAGATTAGCCTCAGCTCTGACATTATATGAGTCAGACAGTAGTTCTAAACGAGCACAAATCACACTAGGTACAGCATCTAGTCAAATACCAGCTCTGATGGAAAACGTGAACAAACACATTACAAACACAGGACATTTTAAGGTGTTCGCAGCATTTAGCACATGCTCTGACTGTCTGACTACACATGCTCTAAATAAGTTTCATCATAGCTCAGTATTCACACTGGAAACATAGAGGAGGAAAGAAACGATATCAGTCTATGCAATTATATATGTATATATGTATGAAAAAGGCTGCAATTTTAATAGGACCAGATTTAGGAGGATTTGGGGTGAACAATAAACACAACCTCTGGTGATATTTTGGATTTAGTGACACTGATCAGAGCGACGTACTGTGCAAAATGAAAGTCACAACATGCTTTGATATTTTTTTTAAAGTGTTTGTATTTTTTATGGTCATTTATGTTTGACTTGACATTCCTAAATGATTAATCTGTGCATTTTCTTTGATCACTAAGCAAGTAGATTCAAATCACAATTGCACTATTACCCAAATCACACAGTCCTAACTCACCTGATTAACAGTATAGTTGTCAATTAATTTAACAGGCGACAACTAATCGACTCATTGTGGCAGCTCTAATGATAGCTCTATTAGAAACTGAGCTGCAGTCAGACAAATACATGAAGTAAAAATCAAGCTTTTATTTTAAGTAAACTTATTACTTGCTGTCTTCTTAAGAAGAACCAGAGAAATCAAATTATATTATCTACTGAAGTGCAAAACATCATATTCTTTCTGCATCACAATCACGATAGAGGTGAATCGTATCGTACCACGTTGGTAGTTACTTTGTATGTATCTTTAAAGCACTGAGATGCATCGGCCACATTGATGGAGATGTACATCCCAGCAGGGAAGAGCCTGCTGTTAATTGCTGTCCTACTTTATATATTAACCTGGCATGTACCAGATCTATGAGTAATAGACCAAACACAGAGAGGAGACGCTCACCCAGGACCACCCTGCTGTCCATGCCGTCCAAGTTGAGTAGCCAGGTGCTGGTGACCTTTGACCTGTTCTCCATGTACTTCTTCAAGCTTTTCCCGTTGATCTCCAAGGTATACTCATAGGCAAAACCACTCACTGCGTCAATGTTGATGGTTGCTTTCGTGTCTGACTTGCCCACAGTGAATGCCTCCTTTCCCACTAGTTTAAACATCCAGTCTCGCCTCAGTATCTCCTGTGGAAGAGTGGAAACGATAATAAATAAGAGCTGCTAACAAAACTGATCTTGTAATGTCAAAGTGAAGTCTACCTTTCCGTCAACGTAGATGACCCTCTTTCCAGTGGTCGTGCCGTGTTCAAACTCTATTCTGTGGACTCCATCACTCAGTGCCACCTCCCACACGCCAGCGAGATCATTCGACATCGTAAATTCTCCAGAACCTGTTGCAAACGAACAATAAAACAGCTAGCGTTAAGCCACGCTACGAGCACTAGATGTCGAGATAGCTACATACCTGACCGCTACTAACGTTGCTAGCAAACGGCTAACGTTAGCTAATAAGGAATAAGTAAGTAAATAAATAATATTGACAACAATTTACTGTATGTGTTTACGTGTGTCCGCAGCGAACAAACACCACTACAAATATCTATGCAAATAAGCTACAACGCGAAATATTTGTTCCCTAACGCTAAGGGTAAAACATCGGTAAAGATAACGTGGCAAGTTTCTGCTGTTTTTGCATTCCAACTTCCGGTCCCGTGGTTTCCCTTTCAAAATATAACGACACGCTAATTTAAATACATTTTTTAAATGCACTACTGCCGCACCGCTATTTGACATTTTAATGTTTAATCGTCCTCTTCTTATCTTTTAATTGTGTGTGTATTTACTGTAGACTCACTTTGGAAGCGTAACAAGGTAAAAAAAAAACTATTGCGGAATGACAACTAGCCGGTTTTAAAAGCACAGTGGTTTTATTTTTGAAAAGACAAGGAAGTATCGCTGCATCACTTGTCTACGTTTACAATAGATCCATGCTCTGTCCGCTAACATTACACTATTACCTTTCACCTTTAACTCCTCGGTATAAATGAGACACTTACCTTGGCGGTCCTGAAGCAGTCAAAGTGATGTACCTCAGTGGTTAAGAGCTGAGCAGCGGGACACTTTCTCGCAGTTTATACACAGGTTGTTAACTCCTACAGAGTCATCCGACGAGCTGTGACTCTGTTACTATGGTAACATGAGCAATGCCTACGCCACGGCCTACGCGCCGCGTTAGCCACGCCCACTCGTGTAAAAACCACATTCAACGGATACACGCTGTGCCTTCATACTTTCATATACAGTCACTTACAGTCTCAAGTGTTGCAATATAAAGAATAGTGTATAAAACTTGAATTCATAAATGTGACGTTCCTGTTAGATGGTGAATTTTCTCTCCTCATATTTCTCCAAAATGATCCACTTAGTTATAACAAATGGCTTAAATTATATATTTTGGTCGACTTTATCACTTAGACAGGGATAGCAGACATTAAAAATACTATGTCTCTCCTCCCTTTTATTTTCTGAGTCCCTGAGCTTTGCCAATATGTATCCCGTCACTATTCTGACAGAACAATAAAAATCCTTAACCCCTAACCCATCAATTATGAATGATAGAATTAATTTTCATAACTAATGGAGGATTGCTGTTGTCCAATTATATTGTCCAAGCAGCTAAGTTTACTAGATATGGACAGAAACAACAACACACAATAGTTAAAACACCACCTGTTACAAACAATAGTGTGCAATTAAGCAGGCTCTCATATGAATCTCTTTTTTTTTGTAACCACAGCTACAGGTTATTGGATATCCTTTATCTTTCTATCAGTCAGAGACACACACACACACACAATCCTTCATAATCTGCCTGTACTTAAAGAAACATCATGTAATCAATTAGTACATTTTTATATGAAGACATCAACTATGTACAGTTTACCTTTTCCTGACAAATGCTAAATGTTGCCATATGAATAAAATATAGTATTTTGCAAGTACATCAGTGAAGAACATGCTTCCTCCACCAAAATGAAAAAAAAAACAAAGACGAGCAATGCCTTTTTTTAAATGATCGATTTCACCACCACAACATCCTGTTTGAAAGATTGCAAGATATCTTCTTGCAAGATTTTTAGCAATTCTTTCTCTAGAATTTGACAAAAAAATATGTCAAATTGAGAACTGACGCATATGTTGTAAAAGTATAAAAGGTGTGGAGAGGACAGAAAGCGTACACGTCTACTATGCTTCATAATAAAAAGACAAAACAAACCTGGTAATATGACAATCTAAAATTAAGGGGAACAGATAATGGATCTTAAATTTGGAAAAACTAGGCCAACAACTTTTTGTTTACCTCAATTTCCTTTGTCTTATCTAATTAAACTAAAATACACTAAAGTACACTTTCCTTATATTTCCAATTAAAGGTGCAATATGTCACATTTGCACATGCTCGAACGCTTACATGAGATCTTTTCAGTGTAATTAAAAGAAAACTAAATGGCATAACAGTAAAAGGGGTTTTGGTTAAAGTGTCATTGGTAGCGCGTGCTAACAACACTTAGGTCGAAATGGACAGGAAGAAAGCATGTCATATATTAAAAAAAGAAATATTTTACAGCAGAGGTTTTAATTAAGTTGATTGAAAATGTTATTTTAAAACTTATGAGTTCTTAAGAGTGTGAACTGGCCACAATGGGCTGTGGTGTTAGCTAGGGTTAGCCTATGAATGCTAAAATGCATACACCCAACTATTCACACATGCTACTGTAACAGATAAAAATTAAATTTGTTTGTGTTCATAGAGGTTTTTCAAAGTTTTTAAACATATAAATCGGTGTCAGTTGATTTGATGTATTCCCTTTATCCTATAATGTTGTTGTAATGTTGTAACGTGTTGGAGTCTGTTTTGTGCAGGAGTGAGCGTGAAGATTTCCATGGAAAAAAGATCATAGTCGTCATTGAACAGGCAGCACATTCAAACAGAAATCAGTGAACAGAAATCAGTGAACAGGCTGTTATCACGGAAGCAGGCAACAGAGACAGTTGTTCGCTTGGTAACCCATTTAGCTAACGTTAATAAATGACTGGATCCCAACACAGTATTTACATTTCTAACACTTAAGCATTCTTGGATCTCATATACTGAACTTCTAAATGAACGTGACTACGACATTCTGTAAATGCCCATATTCAGGAGGTTTACATTGTAACAGAGGTGTTTCTAGATCTGCTGCTCCCCACACTGTAGACAGACCCTTTCCTGTAAGCCACCTGGAGCCTCTTGCTAATGAGGCCATGTTTATAAAGAGCTGAGAGTAACTGGTTGCGGAACTTCTGCCCAATGAAGGCGTACAGGATTGGATTCACTGCACAGTGCATGAAGGCCAACACTTCAGTCACGTTTAGCATCACCTTCAGAATGTACAGACTTTCACAGTCCTCAAATCTGCTTTGCATCAGGGTGTCAATCAGTATGGTGATGTTAAAAGGCAGCCAGCACAGGACAAACACTAACACCACGGCCAGGATGACTCGCATGGCTTTGTACTTTTGCTGATTGCGTGTGTGATAGAGTTTGATCACAGTCCAGCCGTAGCACATAGCCATCACAATCAGCGGGAGGAAAAATCCCACCGTGTGGCGCAGAACACGTATGGTAACACGCCAACGATCCATGCTTTCACCAGTTAGGTTGTCATAGCAGATGGTCCCGTTCTGGACTTCAGCATACATGCTCTCTCTCTGCAATACCAGCGGTAAGGACAGCACTGCGGCCACAATCCACACCACAGTGCACACCACATTCACCAGCAAATGATGGGACGACTGGACGCGTGTAGCCCTCACAATGGCAAAGTAACGGTCAACACTGATGCACGCCAGCAGGAACACACCGCTGTACACCGATGCCTCCTGAAAACCCGACAGGATCTTGCAGAGGGCGTTGCCGAATATCCAACCGAAGTGAGTGTAGACAGCCCAGAATGGAAGGGTCAGACAGAAGAGGAGGTCTGCTATTGCCAGGTGCATCAGGTAGATATCAGTGCTGCCTCTGCCTTTCTTCATGTAACACACCACGTAGACAACAACACTGTTACCTACGATGCTGAAGACAAACACGATGATGTAGGTGATCATTAGGCCCAAAGAATTGAATCCAGGCACATTCACAAAGCAAGAAGGAGATACCACCTCGTCGGTCATGGGGTATGTAGCATTCCAAATGGATTGGAAAAGACCTTCGTCAAAAGTAACAGCATCTAGCTGTTATGGAAACAAAACAATGATTAATTGTTGGAAAAAATACAGTCAGAAGCAGAAATAACAGCAAAACAGCTCTAGTTAATGTTATAAAATCACCAGGGGGCAGATTTACTAAGCAGGGCAAATTGGCACGAGGTCGTGATCCTGAAAAAGCACAGACGGGAGTGACATTTCAATAAAAGTATCGCAATCGACCAAGAGCAGCACAAATTAGCGCAGAAGCAGATTGTGTAGAGGTACACATGATGAGATTCTATGAACAGCACAGACACAGCTTGTTACTTGTAATTTGACAAGTGCAAGTGTAGGTTTTATGTGTGTTTCTGTCAGGATGTAGCAACACAGACCAAGGAGAGGCAGCAGGAGGACAGGTTTTCATTGGTAGGATCAGAGGCATTACTGAGTGGAACAATAACAGTAGCCTACAAAACTTTAAAATTGTAATGTTCAATCTGTTTGCAAGGAGAACATCTGTAACAGGTGTTCGAGGTGAAGGCAGTAGGTGAAAAAGTGCATTCCATAGAGTACATTTCAAAGGGATGGCACATGAGAAGAATGAGACACATGTACAAGTCACATTTGTAAACTACCATACCACTGAATTCTGACTTCTTACACAATCCACAGCAGTTGTGTTTGTGGTCATACGTGAAACCACAGCCTACATTATTTCTACATGGTTGATGATTGTTTTTATATCAGTAATACAGAGGAAACATTGGTAACGTCATATCTCTATGCATTCATTCTTCTCATTAACCCTCAGAACACCCTATAAAAATCACACTTTTCCTCTTCGGGCCCTTTGAGGTCATTGATCATGAACATTTTTTCTGGGATATGTCAATGATCAGCAACAATGCTGATTTTGATAGATTACTTTTTGTGTTATTACAAAAAATACAAATAAATCACACTTTTCTCCTTAAGGCCCTTTTAGGTCAATGGATCATACTTAAAAATATCAATGATAGTCAATGGGGCCAAAAAGGCACCAGGAGGAAGAATGGGAGGCTTTGGTCTACACAGTGGAAATGTATTTTTTTTCAGTGTTGATGCTGAAATTCCAAAATTCCTTAATCTTTGCCAGATATCATCATCTCAACATAAAAACTGCCAAAATGAGAGCAAACATACAATTGAGAATCCATAAAAGGGTCGTAAGAACACCTGAGGGTTAACGATCCCAGGATAAGGGACAACTCAGGTGAAAATCCATTTTGCAGTCGATATGCTCAGATAACACCATACTCTGGCAGTCCACATGAACCATGCCATGGCAAATACAAAATGGGCTTTTTGCACACATCTCCACACATTAGTGAACAAACCTTTGTAAAACGTTGCGTAATTACTCTCTTCCCCAAATTTTGCAGCTGTAACTTTGCGCTGCGTGTCTTTAGTAAATCCTGACACTATTTTTTTAAGGGCAAAAGACGGTTTGCACTGGTGCAAAGCATTAGTAAAATTAGTAGTTAATATATCAGATATTATTATTACACTGTACAAATAAGTGAATGAATTTAAAATAGTGCTTCTTCTATTTTAAATTCATATTTTTATTTTTTTCAATAAATTCTATGTATTCTATATCAATGCCGATTTGGACAAATAAGACACACCTCATGTTATTAGATTTTAGTACTGTATCTATTTTATAGCAGTATTTCTATGTAAAAAAAAACAGCATTTTTTTCAGTAAATTCTATGTTATGTGACAATGATCGATAACTAGGCTTAATGTTTTTCATAATGACAAGATATTTATTTAAAATTACGAGATCAGATCTCATAATGACATATTAAGATAGACATATAAGACTTTTTTTGTGACATAAATGAGATGATGGCTGCTTGGTCAAATTATTAGCTTTGAAACACAGGTGATGACTTCAGCACACATTAAGTGGAGTCAGTGAAAGAAGATTTCAGACACATTTACTACAAGAGAAAAATAAAACAAACAGGAGTTCCTTTATTACCTGAAAGCCCCGTTCCTCTTGATTGGTTAGAACCAAACACTGCAAAACACTAACGAGGAAAAGCTGTAGTTTCATCTCTTTCCTGATGCAGACTCCTTTATCAAGAAGTGCTCAGAGTCTATGCTCAGAGATGTGATCTGTGTTTCTGTGTAATGTGTGTGCAGAGCTGTGTTGTTATGGCTATATTAGCTCATTTCACGTCTTGAAAGGAAGTAGTCAAAACCAGAGATATGATCTGTCTTAAGCAACCTACATGAATAAGACACTTCTGACACTTGTTTTTCTGTCAAACTTTCTGTCTAATCCCACAGTTGTTGTTTAAGTCAAAGGATGTCAATATGTTGACGGTGCAGAGCAAAGTTCATAATAGAATAGTAAATAACCAGGCTTAATAAAATTACAACAAGTGTCAATGATTCAAATATAAAAGCCCACACAGTGTTTACTCCAGTACAAGTACAGATATTTGAAATGTCCTCAGAGTATAACAGTCGTCAGTCGGTCTTTGGAGGACATTTGTAGTGTCTGTTTGTGTCCAAAGTGAAGTGAACCTCACGTCGTATTAATTTAACGTGAAGACTATTAAAACCATTCTGACTTCAAATCAAATCAAAAACAATAGACTGAAAATGATGAACATTAACTTGACTCCAATGTGTATATCTGTTTGTTTAATATCAGCAACAGAACTTGAAACATTATGAGGCAGTAACGATCCAGTCTCGTTCATGTCTGTTTCATCTAGTTACATCTTTTATGTCATTTTTGTCTTTTTCTGTTTTTAATGTCGCTTTCATTTTGTAAATGCATCTTGTTATGTCTTTTACATCAGTTTCGTCCTATTGCATCTCATTTTGTGCCTTTTACGTTGCTTTTGTCTTGTGTCTTTTACGTGATTTTTATCTTATGTCTTTTATGCTGTTTTCTTCTCGTTGCATCTTTTAAGGTGTGCAGTGATACGAAATAAAAATGCATTAAAACTAAAATAATGACCCTGTTTTGTGAATGTAAAGAGTAGAAAGTATAGATATTTGTGTTAAAATGTAGGAAGTAAAAGGAAAAAAGAAAGTAAAGTACAGATAGCTGAAAGTATTTGTACTTAGTTACCTCAGAAGGTGGACAGCATATTACAGAGGAAGCAAACTATTTCAACCCCTGACCACTATTTTACAGCGTTTAGTCTGCTCTGTATGACTTGTGTCTGCATTTATGTGATCAAGATTAGAAATGACTCAAAATGAGTCTGTTTCATGATGTGGTTTTCAGTTATGCTTAGTTGCCTTGTGAGTTAATTTGAAGATTATAAACCTAGATGTATAACTGTTATTTTACTTGGTGTCTGGGCCCTATTTTTAAGCTCTAGATGTCTTCTCAGGGCGTCCCATTCCACAAATCTCTTTGAATTCTATCACTGATTTTGTATTTTATTTGTTTGTGAATAAACTTAATGAATGAATGAATGAGGGGTTGATTCTGTGATTGTATCTGTAGGTAATTGAGTTAACTCTGGTTTGCTCCTGTGTTTTTTTCATCTATGTATCTGCTTTTCTGTGCTTGTGGTTTGTGATGTGAGGGGTTGTTATCGCATGTTCTCATGGCAATTTACTTCTGATGAAATCCACTTTTAAGATCATCTTCCCCTGCTTTATCTTCTCCATCGACATCCTGTATTTTACTATGACATAATGGGAAAATGGTAGTGTTGTTGCATTCATTGTTAATTGTGCATGGTGATATTATAATGCAATTTTCAACTTATTTAAGACTGTAGCCTAAAGACATCCTAGACACTACACATTCATTACATGCTGCACAAAGTCACACTCGTAACTGGAAAGTCCTGTTCACTGCAAATAAAAGTACTGTGACTCTGTATTTATTTTTTTAAACATTTTTGTATGTTTTAAATGCTCTGAAATGTAATATTTGAATATGTCTAATGCTGAGCTCACCCTGGCTTGTGCTTACATTTGGAGGATTATGTGTTTCTGTAGCCTTATGTGTAGTTTGTTTGAATGTCGCATAATTTGCTTAGTTGTCCACCAGAGGGCAGCAGCAATCTTGAAATCTGTTTCTGCGTAGTCCTCAGGATAACAAAGAACTATTGTTATTAAGAGTATTGATGCAATAGTGAGTCTCCACAGACGTCATCATCAAACGACTTTCAAACACAAAAGTCACTCATCCAGGAAATAAGCAGAGCACTTGACCAACCAATAAAATTTGCTTTCAACTGTTGTAAGGTTTACTTTTTTAAAGAACAATCTGTAGCCATTTAGAAATATCAGTGGTTTACATGGACTTTGGGTGTGCAGAAAAGTTCTGTATGAAATAAAAAGGCGGATGTCAAATAGCAGGAGTCATCCAACATGTATCTGCCACTACAGACACCTGAAGGCCCACTGGGAACTCCTGGTGACCCTGGACCACCCTCTCTAACTGCTCTCACTGCTTACCAAATGAAAATGACCTTTTAAAGACTTAAAGACACTTCCATCTTCCATCATTGTGGCCTGAAAGACTGTTGCAAACAGGAAATCCCAGACATTCATGTGTTTCAATCAAAGGTTCAATATTACTCTTTTTACAAAAGGCCAGTTCTAGGGCAAGTTCAGAGCTGGTGCCTAATCTCAAAGCAGTTCTCTCAGCCAGGAAAACTGGTTCCAGAACAGTCACCTTGTTGGTTTATAGACCCGCTTACATCAAGGGCTGAGGAGGGATTATCATGACTGACAAGATCAAATAAAACTTTGTGCCTGCCATTTAAAGATAACTGAGCTAGAGTAGCATCTAGTCTGCCTAATTCAAGGATGAATAAATACCAGAACATTGGTACGGCATGAAGTCGAAACTTATACATACTTGTGGAGATAAGGCTGTTCCCGACACGGTACCGCGAGCCCTGATCGACAGTCACGCTCATAGTAGATGAGGTATACTGGCTGTCGCACTCATGATCATAAGATCAACACCAGTGAGACTTGACAGTTGAATTTATAAAAGAAAAGCTCCAAGTGTGTCACAAACTGGTCAAACCCACAGCATGAATAATGGTAAGAGTCATTAGGCAACATTCCAAACAGATGTGTTGGGCCAAAGCTTAAGTTTCAAGATAGCAAATTATGTTCATGTTTCAAAAGAATGAAAGAAGATAAAGAGGGACAAAGAAAATGCCTCAGTTTGTTGATTTGACTGAGCAAAACCTCTCCCTGTTGTACAATAGTCGTAAAAGAATCCTGAGCCCTAAATTTGAAATGGGATCCCTCCGAGACAATCCTCCCATGTGCTTGGCCTGCAGTGTTTGCTTTTGTTCTGTTGTCCTTAATGGCTGGAGATTAGCTTGTGGACACACCACTGAAAAGTCCTGTCTGTTTCAAAGGCAGTTGGCTTAGAATTCAGTAGCCAGTGTACACTGATGCTTGTCAGTAAAGATCTTTACTGTTGTGACAGGGATGACCCCCTTTTAGCCTGTCATGCCTCCCATTTCAGGGCAGGCCATGAGCTGGACCGAAGGAATTCAGTGGCAAGTTTCAGTTTTCTTTTGTTCTTCATAGTTTTATGAAGATATGACATAAAGGAACAGCAAAAGAGCACCCTTGAAAATGTTTGTAGTCATGAGGACTGAGGACACTTGTATGGAAAAGGACATTTTTTAGAATAGGTCCTTGGAAGTACAAAAATGCTGACTCAGCTTTCATTTAAGTCTTTCTGCCATACTTTACTGAACAGGGACCAAAGAGAAACTGTGTTAGATTGTCTTTACCAGATAGGCTGCCTGCCTGAAGTGCAGCAGGTTTGTGATATGTGTCTTTGTAACCACATATCCCTCATTCATATAATCACTTTACATTAGTTATTTTAAGGAGTGAAAATAATGTTTACTTTTTCATGAAAACATGGATTTTGCTATGGAAATGGAGTCATCTATTTCGTAAAAACACTTTATGATGGCAATTTTCCTTTCTGCCATATCTGAAGAAAACAACTTATATGGACAAGAACTGAAAGCTAATAGATCCTTCTGATGCAAAATCATCACACAGGAACACAGCTTTGCTCTGCTCAACTTGACTTTACTCAGCACAGCCCTTTTCCTTCACCTCAATATATTTCAAGATTAAATAAAGGTTATAATAATAATAATAATAATAATAAATGATAGCAGGTACTATCATTTACTATTTTAGTACCCATTCACCAAAGTTCCAAGTGAGCTGATGAGATACTAAAAAGTGATGTGAAACCATGTAGATCACAGACTGGTATAGGAGCAAATCAACCCCGTGGTCCAAAGCAGAGGTGCACATGTTCCAGAGTGTCTCGCTGAAGATGACGTCATCATATGATTACTATGGTGACCTGAAGGTGAGGGGGACGACCATCCACACCGAGGGGGAAACTACACGTGCAGTGGAAATGCAGTCTAAGACGTGTGCTGTGTGTGCGTTTGAGTTGATATTAGCTAACTCCATTACTGAGCTAACAGCTGTCTACATCTATGATAACCTGTACACTGACTTCTATGGACTTTACTTACTTGGTGGTGTTTAACATGACACTGTTAATTGATGTGGCCTGTGTTTTCAGTAAGTTAGCATTAGCTTGGTGAATTTCACCCTTGCTCTTCCAAATATGAGCACTCAGGCACTCAGTGTTATGATAATTTGCATGAAAAGATCAATGTTTATATATGCAAGTTGTAAAGGGGTATAACTGGTGCCTGAGAGGAAGTGCCTATTACCTAAAAGTGTACACAATGAAACATTTAGGTTTATGAAGCATAGAACAGCTTGTAAATCCTGAAAGGCAAACATACTGTATCTGCAAAGGGACAAGAACATGCCTTGCTATCTTAGTGATATACTAAATGTTGACTTGTTCAGGATCAGGGGACAGTCAGCAGATGAAAAAGACACAGTCACAGTGACTCAGCATCTCAGTTTGCTACGATGATTTTAAAAGAAAATGGGATGTAAGTGCTATGTATAATGTTCCTTTTTTTTTTAAAACTGCCTTGGTTTTGGCCTTAAGTTGGAATGTTTGTATTTAGATCCTTCCTCAACTATATCTGTTTTCTGATCTTTCTTGTCCAGTTATATAAGTTTGGAGACAGTACAAGACAGATATGGGACAGACTCTTGTACAACAATACATCTATTATCCTAAGAAGTTATAAAAACCTTCCAATTGAAAGCTGTGCCAAGTTGTTTTTTGGCTGTTTTATGCCAGAAGCGCAAAAAGTTACACAACAAAATGGTAGTTCACATTAACTTTCCTACGCTTTTCTCAACCCCTCCTGTAGTATCTGCTTACTCACACTGTTCCTCTGTTTCTCTCTACAGTCATCCTATACTCAAGTTGGTTTTGGGGGAACAAAAGAACAAACTAGTACAGTACTGAGGAAATGTTGTTTTATCCCTGATGTCATCAGAGGGTCTCCTTTTAGAATACATACATCCTTTTCATTCAGTTTAAGGAGTGTCTGCCGGTCTTCGTTTATGTTACACTCAGCATGATTCACAAAAACCTGAACCACGGCAGATATACTCCAAACCCAAGTCTAAATCAAGGTCAACCACTGTGCCATTTAGGATATTTTTGAGCGGCCAAGTCAAGTCTGAAATAACAAGCCTGTTTTCTCACTGAGAGGATAAGAGCCATGGAAATGTTATGCCTACCCACACACTGGTGGTGTGTTTTTTTGCCTCAACAGAAAGAAGTCTGTGTGTTTAAGCAGCTCAGAAAGACTTAACCTATCTGGGCTTCTCTAACAAAGTGACCCCTTTGTCCAGCATGTACACTCTCCTTGAGATTTTGGCTACATGTGAGAGTTTTTCACTTTGAAGGCACGGGATCCAAATGACTTGGACTTCTTTTTATTTAATAAAATCCTGTAGACAGCTCTACTGTAGTGGTGGTTAAGAAGTTACACTAACGAGACTGTCAGATGATCCTGTCACAAAAATGCTTAATTACAATACCTTGACTGTTAGTGTAACTTAGCTGCATTACCTAACTTAAGAATGAATTCTGTAGTGCGTATGATTAACTTAATACTTAAACCCACAGTATGCAATTTGTGCTGCATGATGTCTCTCAGTTAAACCAATATTAAAGACCTTATTGTGGATCCACCACTAATGTTGTTAACTTTAGTTTAATAAAACTAATTACAAATTTAAGAAATTAAACATTATGTTACTCAGACAACTTTGTCACTCAGAGTATTTGACAAAGAGGTAACTCACTAAAATTGCTTGATTCAAATTATGTTTAGTGACGTATATTTGTGTTATGTCAGTTCATTCTACAGTTCTATTAAATGTTCATGTTGGCTTAACAAAGGGGATATGACACCACGGACTGGTGATCAAATGAACAGGTCATTACAGTGAATAAATGGCACATTTCACTGAACTTGAACATTGTTGGAAACATTTGATATAAAGTAAGTACACAAGTCAACAAAATATAGAGCATAGGCCTCATTTTTTTGATATTTTAATGTAGGGCTGGGTGATATGGCTAAAAAACTCTCGATATCCTTAAGAGAAATGGTGATATACAATACCATGTGATATACTGTATATGCGATATAATGTTAAGTATGTTATTTGTAACACCAAAACAAGAAATATCTAAAGTTACAGTGTGTGTCTTGTACCATTCTCTCCTGTTTAACTGTGGTCAGTTCAGTTCAGAAATATTACGCATACTCGATATAATCAATACGGTCACTACTTCTATCTCATACAAAACAATATCGATATGTGGTATATATGTTGCAGCTGCATTGGCATACACATACATACATCATTCATTGTGTATCATGCATAGCATTTTCACTGTCTATCATTGTCTGTACCGCTGTTTGCCATTGTCTGTACACACAACACCTATTGCACTGTCTGTCCGTCCTGGAAGAGG
>JAPQRN010000015.1:3158770-3170996 GCA_037367275.1 Coranthus polyacanthus | reverse complement strand
TTCTACCATTTTTCCCAGATGGGTTTTTTGGGCAGTTTTTCCTCACTCGAACCGAGGGTCTAAGGACAGAGGGTGTTTGAGGCAAATCTTGATTTGTGATATTGGGCTATATAAATAAAATGGTATTGAATTGAATTGGATAAATTGACCTTGCTCCTTAGCAAATTGTGAGAAGTGTACATGAACACTGTAAAGATGTTATGAGTCTATGGACACACAAAGCACTGGTATGTTTTTTCTGCCAAAGGGATGAAGAGACAGTTTTTCCTTGACCGTTGATTTTCCACATCATCAAGTTAGAGTGAAAACCAGTGAACAAAGATGAAACTCAAACGCAGTGAATTTATGGTTCCATAGTATGTAAAACACTTTGTTTTCACTGAGGATACACTCGTGTCTTGTTTTCGTCCAGAAATGGTCACGTCAAAGGGACTTCACAAATCAGGGAATACAGGGAATGAACGTATATTCATGTTATCATTGTCATCATTTCATTCTAGTGAAATAGCTGCAAATAACGTCAAACATTAATGTTAAAGAGGATATTGCTCTCCACCTCCACCTGCAGCATTTACCTAAATAAGGCAAAGATAAAACATCATGCCCATGACTGAAATATCACCCAGATCAGTCACATTTGGAATATCACAGTGAACTTCATCCATGACAATGTTGCAAACATGCACTGACTAACAGCCATAAAGGAATACACATCTGTTGTTCAGTACGGCAGCAAAACCTCTTTGAGGATTTAGTGCGACATTATTGGAACAAACATGTGACTCGATGTTGTGCTGGTGCTTTAATCAAATGCTTGCTGGGTGGAAGTCTCCCCTTTGTGTCATCGAGGCAGAGTGATGGTGATTGCAAACGGCTGCATGCCATCTCTGCTCCCTGGTAGGCCCTCTGCTTTTATGAGCACAAAATGTGAACCGCTACCCTCCGCAACAATTCATCAAAGAGGGAAACTCAAGAGTTAGCATTTTGCCCTCATGTTTTGATTTTTACTCTACATTCTGACGTTTTGACTTTGAACATTTGTCTGATGTTTTAATCCATGCAATACGTGCTATAATAGAATTTGCTTGTGCTTGACCGGAGCAAAGAGTTTTGAGTTTATGTGCAAAGTGGGAGTGTTTTCCTCTCTCTCTTTTTCCTGGAAAAAGGCTTGGATCATCCTCATTGAAATACAAGATCAAGAAAACATTATTGTTAAAGAATTGTATGGGATGAGACACTGGAATTGGAGCCTGCCAAAATGAAGAGAGAATATTTTCATTCCACTAATAGCAATGTGATACATGAAGAATGTTTCCAGCTGAGCCGAGGCTACTGGATCCAGCAGAACCAGGTGTCATTCTGTTAAGGTGCAGTAGTTCGAGATGATCCCAATCACATGAGCCGTTTCGGATCATTTTTTGACATCACGTAACAAGCTCTGTCAATCATTTCTGTGTGAATCAGAACATTTTGACTGTTTTATATCCAGAGCTGGGAAGTTACAAAGTTCTTCGTGCCTGTACTTCAGTAGAGTTTCCAGGTATTTGTACTTTGTATTTGTATTTATTTATTTATTCTACATTTAAACACAAATATCCACTTCTTCTACATTTACATTTTCAAAACATGCTTGTTACTCTAGACAATGATCCCTGATCTGATCCCTCAGATGACACCACATCAAGAACCATCGTTTGTCTAGACCCGATAGAACCACGTGGATCAGGATTAAGAACCGTCATTCATCTAGACCCAATAGAACCACATGGATCAGGATTAGGAACCGTCGTTCATCTAGACCCGATAGAACCACATTGATCAGGATTAGGAACCATCATTCATCTAGACCTGATAGAACCACATGGATCAGGATTAAGAACCGTCATTCATCTAGACCCGATAGAACCACGCGGATCAGGATTAAGAACCATCGTTCATCTAGACCTGATAGAACCACACGGATCAGGATTAAGAACCCAATAGAACCACGTGGATCAGGATTAAGAACTGTCATTCATCTAGACCCGATAGAACCACGTGGAACAGGATTAAGAACCTCCTTTCATCTAGACCCGATAGAACCATGCGGATCAGGATTAAGAACCGTCGTTCATCTAGACCCGACAGAACCATGCGGATCAGGATTAAGAACCGTCGTTCATCTAGACCCGATAGAACCACACGGATCAGGATTAAGAACCGTTGTTCATCTAGACCCGATAGAACCACACGTGAATCAGGATTAAGAACCATCATTCATCTAGACCCGATAGAACCACACGGATCAGGATTAAGAACCCGATTAAACCACGTGGATCAGGATTAAGAACAGTCTTTCATCTAGACCCGACAGAACCACCCGGATCAGGATTAAGAACCATCGTTCATCTAGACCTGATAGAACCACACGGATCAGGATTAAGAACCCGATAGAACCACGTGGATCAGGATTAAGAACCGTCATTCATCTAGACCCGATAGAACCACGTGGATCAGGATTAAGAACCTCCTTTCATCTAGACCCGATAGAACCACGCGGATCAGGATTAAGAACCGTTGTTCATCTAGACCCGATAGAACCACGCGGATCAGGATTAAGAACCGTCATTCATCTAGACCCGATAGAACCACACGTGAATCAGGATTAAGAACCATCATTCATCTAGACCCGATAGAACCACACGGATCAGGATTAAGAACCCGATTGAACCACATGGATCAGGATTAAGAACTGTCTTTCATCTAGACCCGATAGAACCACGTGGATCAGGATTAAGAACCGTCTTTCATCTAGACCCGATAGAACCACGCGGATCAGGATTAAGAACCGTCGTTCATCTAGACCCGATAGAACCACGCGGATCAGGATTAAGAACAGTCGTTCATCTAGACCCGATAGAATCATGTGGATCAGGATTAAGAACCCGATTGAACCATGTGGATCAGGATTAAGAACTGTCTTTCATCTAGACCTGATGATGATGATGATGATGATGATGATAACATGACAAAAACAATATAAAGATAGGGTTGATTCAACTTCTTTACTGTTGTAAAAGTGAAAAAGTCCAGGCTCTGAAATGTACTCAAATGATAGAAATCAAAAGTAGGCCTTTGAAGGACATTTCTACTTCTACGTGACTTGGTTTTCATCTTGTTTTATATTGCTTCATCTTTTGCATCATTTCCATCTGTTATGTTAGTCGTGTGTGATACGCACCGATACATATACCAAGGATCTTGTTTTCTGTGTGTTATTGTTCCATCCATTCAGGTTGAAATCGGTCTTGATGTTGTGAAGAGGTGCATTGATGCAAAAATAAATAGAATCAATATTCCCTTGAAATAGAAACAAGCCTGTTTTGAAAAAGTAAGAAAGTTTGTCATCAAAACTGTATTCACACTCTGATAATATTATATAATGTCTTAAAGCAGAAATAATACAAATTAGACCTTTAAGAATAAAATCAATCTTTTCAGCAGCAGCAGTGTTATAGGTCATGTTATATTACATGGGGCACACATACATGCATCTGGAGAGACTGGCATGTTCAGAGGAAATAGCAGTAGGCACAGCAGTCTCCACAACACAACAGGACCCCTCTTTTCAATTTCCTGCTCCAGTTTCCATTCCTGCTTTATTTCGTGCGGGGACCTGTAAAGCGGGAATTGCAGAAGGAAGAATGCAGCATTTAGCCGATATGGCACCGCAGAGCACAAAACAAGGAAATGGATTCTGTCAAAGGCAATATTTGTGATAATGATCTCAATAAAAACATAGGGTGATTTCAAACAGGGCTTTGCAGGACTCCCACAGGAGATTTCAGTCCTAACACAGCAGCGGCCGCTAACTGGCTTTAAAACAAGTGCTGTGCATTTCAAGTTTAATACCAGCTTATTACCTGATGTGTGCTTTTTTTCTCTTCTACAAAGTGAAACTTATCTTTCAGATGAGAGTTTAAACAATGTTGACTATGGGCCTGTTAGACAGTTCATGTCTGGGTGGCAGATGTCTTTACATCCTAAACCAGTGCATGTAATGAACCGTGTCTGCGCTGTGAGCAAAGCCTCCATTCAAACTCCGAACACGTCTGTCACACACGCAAAAATCACAGTTTTATAGTAAATAAATGCTTTTGATTTCACAGTAAACTGAAATTGTCTGTGTGTGACAGATGGAGACAGAGAGCACGTGTTTCACTAAATAGACTCATAAAAGTAACACAGCAGAAACATGTGAACCGACCTGGATTCCCACATCTGAGGTTGCCACGGGAAACAGACACAACAACACCCAACAACAGTTTATTAGTGTAATTATTTACAGGTGTTGTTTGTGAATACTTTATTGACTTGACAGTTACTACTCAACTTTTCCAATCATGTGATGACTGAGGGTACATCATATTACTCCAGGTAGAAACAGCTTTTTAGTCAACAACAAATACAGATACTTACAGCTATAGCTATAACTCAGGGCTTCACTTCCCATTGCAAAGAGCAATCTGAGGGTCAGGTAAGTCAAAAGATATGGTGACTTAAAAACATATGGCAACAAAGTGACATGTCATTAATTAAAATAATTACAATGTATATTTAAAAAGTTAAGTTAATGCAACCCAAATATTTAATAGAACCAAATTAATTTCTCAAGAAAAGGTTATCTTTGCTCATGCTCTACATAAAAAGTCTCAGACTTGCTGAAATAATTGTAGAACATTTTAAGAAATTTCATCCTACTCAGTAATATTTAGTGCCACTTTGTTACTGCACTTTATTTCCACTCTACTCACTAATATCTGTTATTATTAACACTATTTACATGAATGGTTTAATAATATATGAATGCAATGCATGGAAACCATGTGTTGATTTCAAGATGAATGAAATCAATTGCTGGGTTTTCATCCAAATGCAAAAGTTTCAGAAAATAGACAATGTGAGATTACAGAATGTTTAATTCAATTTAATATTTGTGAAAACTACATTTAGTCTACATACTTTATTATGCAAATAGGCCATTTATTTAATGACTAAGCAGGTCCAGTGTGTAAGATGTAGGAGGATTCAGGAGGATCTAAATAATAATACACTTTTCACTAGTGTATAATTACATGAAAATGAGAATCGTTGTGTTTTTGTTTCTGTATCAGTCGTTTCTATCTACAGAGGGAGCAGGTCCACCATGTTGCACCACCATGTTTCTAAAGTTGCTCAGAACACCTTCTTCTTTCCATTTTGTGCATTACCATCTCCTACTATGTTTGAGTGTGGACCACAGTTAATATGCCCTTAACACTGACTCTAACAACGGACCTTTTTGTGGCCACTGCAGGTGAGGTATTCAGCTGGGTGCCATCTGCAACTTCACCACTAGATGCCACTAAATCTCACATGCTGAAACTTTAAACTTGTTTCTGTTGATAGTAGGAGTTATTTTTTGAAGCCTAAGATTTCAAATGATACCTTTAAGGCATGGCAATGGTACACCATTTGGCATTTCTAGCCCATCTTGGCTCATTCTTCATTCGGGCTGGCTGTACCACTTCAGAGGACATGCGGCACAATGCCACACAACAGCTGGCATTCGACTTGGTGTTTCTCTGCAGCTTACAGGCTGCTAACCAATGTTTGAAGAGTGCCAATGCAGTTTAGAGTCTCTGCAGAATATAACACTTAATTTTCAGGAGTGAGGGGACAAATGTGAACTATAGTAGTCAGTTCTGCTTGCTGCATTCTGCTTTTTTTGTTGTGATTTTTATTCTGCTTCTGCATTACCACCAAGGGGCAAGGACCACGGCACCAAAGTGAAGCCAATGTGGAACCTCTCATTTTATTTGGACCCTCTAATAAGTGCTCTGGTTCATCTTTAAATTAATTAATTTGATGTCGGATATTCATTACATTTTTTTTCCTGACAGACAGCTTGACTGTCGTTGTGGTTAATAAGGTACTAACAAGACCATCTAATGATATTTTTTACTCAAATATTTGATTATGTTTTTTAGCATTTTATCACATCAGTAAGCTAGCATTTAGCATTAGCTCCCCCAGCTCAACCGTTTTGTCCAAATATGGTCACTTCTGGCTCCAAAGAGTCAACACGGCAACAGTCAAAACACAAACTCCTTACTTCAAAATGACAGTTCAAAAACCAATGAGAGACGTCATGGAGGCTCTGTCCACTTCTTCTATACAGTCAGTTGCTGTATTTCCACTGACGGTATCAGCTCAACCTGCCTCGCCTCGGTATGATGTTTTTCCATTAGGTGAGAGCAGGGACCACCAGGTACTATCAGATACTATTTATCACCTTTGCCAAGGTTCCAAGGGAGGTAAAGTGATACTAAACATGATGTAAAATCATGCAGATCACAGATTGGTCGATCCAGATATATAAATATGTTTCATTTCAGAAATTTAACTTACAGTTTTAAGTTTCCTCCTTCATTGTTGCTTCGCTCGTAGCTGTAGTCGCACTGAAGATGACGTCACAATAGTTTACGTTGTGTCGCTATGACGACCAGCCGCCATCAAGGAGTAGTATACATGCAGTGGAAATGCCAAAACCAGGCCAAGTCAAGTAAAGTCCAGATGAGCGGAAAAGCGGTATTTGATTACTACACAGGAAGACAGACTATATGAGAAAGACTGAAAGAACAGGTTTGTGAGGGACAAACATGATGAGGTTAATAACATTTAACAAATAAAAGCTATAGGGGTAACTTTAACTCATGTATCACCACATTTGTTGTTTTATGCCTTACTTAAAGCTGAAAAAGATCCATTTAACCATTAAAATTCAAGTGATGATGTAAAAAATTTTCAGGCTTATCATGTATTGAATGCATGTAGTACGCAAATGTACTGAGTGTACATGTCTGACAAGTTCATTGCAAAGTCATTGTGTGCCTCTGCTTCGGGCAGCCTCGTCTGGCAGGTTGGTTTGTTTGAAAACTCTAATTAGTCGTGGCTGTCTGTTGTGTGGCACTGGTCTCCAGGAAACTATTAGCAAGAGCCCCACTATGACAGGATGTAGTCAGCCATCCTCCTGCCACGCTCCCTCGTCCTGCTGAGTAGAGCCTGCCCTACTGTTTCCTCATTCTAAGAAAACTAATAATGGGATAATCCAGGAGCGATGTAATTAGCTCTTTGAAAGCCTCACTGCAGATTAGATGGAACAAATACTACAACAAATAGGAATGCTCATTTGATTTTCTTGGAACGTTAATTAATTACATTTCTTTACTTGGGTAAGTGCCAAAGTCTCTTCCTTTTGTTCATGATATTTCAATATACATTTTCTGCAAACTTCCTCATTTTCCCTTTATTCTACTTGAAGTTTCTACTGATTGAAATTGAAGTAAGACACATCTCATGCCAAGCAGTTAAACTTTTGAAAATGAACATTCACATTTTCAATAAAGTGGCAGGAGATTCCATTTAAATATTGTTCATTTTTGTGGAAAGTATCCGACATCACATCTTCAAAGCAGAGTTCACATGTCTTATACATCCAGTGGCTGTAAAGATTAGATTAGCAGAGTTTGTGAAAAATGGCTCCGCTCTTTGAAGGAGTCTTTTTTTTTCTGTTTTGTGTTGACTTGTTGCTCTTTGTGCTTCTCGAATTTGTTCCCTTTCCAGTAAAAGCAAAAATGAAAAATATGGAAAATGTGAAAACAGGATTTTAGAGATACTTTTTATTTTCATCTGCCAGCTGAAGCAACATGAGTCACTGACTGACTCATATGCCATTCACTGCCTCCACTGCATTGTACATTGGAGACAGAGTCAAATGCTGATCAACTGATTCATCCTTAGACGGAAGTTTTAGTTTCTGTTGATGTTTTAATCATGTAACCAAAGCCATAGTCTTAACCTAATCTTAATTAAGAATTTTCTTTGCCTAAATCCAACTGCATATACATACATCACAGTTTGAAAAAGAAAAAAGTTCAGTAAGAATGACAGTGAACTAGTTCTGTAGTTAAGATAAGGCAGAGCTCATTTTAGGCATGTGAATAAACAGGCTCATGTAGTATGGGGTTAAATCCTGCTGTGAATACGAGGTCTCTGCTTAATTTGATTTTTGTTGATTTGAAAACACAATCAAAATGTTTCAAGGGGGCTCTACATTAAAAATGCTTTGAAGGAACAAAAAAAATAAATGAGTTGACCGTGGTAATTAGGAGTGAGGGGTACTCTTCCCGTGGTGGATTTCTCTGTTGACTGGAGTGTGCAGGTGCTGCTCCTCCTGGGTGCTGTGCAGATCCTTCTGCATGCCAACTTGAACACAACGTGGTTTATAGAAGTCGTGCAGAACCACATCTGTGAGAAACTACCCTTTTAAAATGTTAAGACTGCTTCCTCGCATTGAAATGCCAGTTTAACAGAAAATAGGTAAAACAAATGTACCAGACAATACATAATTTGTGACAATATCTTTCTTAACTATTCCTTTATTTTCATGACTTTTGGGTCCACTGTGAACACATCATTTCAATGTTGTTTTCATTTCTCTCATGTGTACTCTGCAAACAAGCTTGTGTCACTTGGCAAAACCTGCAGTTCCTTGAATGTCCACTAGAGGCTGGCTCCAAAAGTGAGAAAATCCTCATAGAACCCCATGTAAAAATGTAAATGTTAAAAACTTTACAGCAGAAATAAACATGTTTACAGCCTAATACAAAAAACCCTTTCATGACAAATGTACAGCGGTGACGTTTGATATAACTCACTCATATAACTTAAATTAAGACTTAAAGTTATGCATAATTGTGTGTGCCTACTTTGAGTGACACATGAGTGAGTAATCATCATCCGTGGGTTTGATTGACAGCTCACTCACCTGCTGAGTTGGACATTTAGAGCTTCTGTTTATTGAACAAAACATGTGTAATTAATATAATTAATATAATATATAACATAATTTAATAAAACAGCTTTAGCTACCATGAGAATGAGAAAACACTGACCGTATGTTTCTGCTGGAATGCGTGTCCATCTACATTAAAACAGAACAGCAAAAGCATAATCTAACAAAGCTAATTTTCAATATGTGTGCATGTTAAATACAAATTACTAGCTATTCTCACTCATGCATTGTTTTGAACTACATCAGAGAACTAGCGTAGGCTAATTTACATTGTCTATACTGTACAAGGCAGCAACCAAACCAGAGTAACGTGATGCTTTCCAGTGGATTTAAGTGCCCAGCCCCAATTACGTAATACATGATAATCCGCTGTTACCATGGTAATGCTGCTCACAACAGGCATGGAGATTGCGCTGTGGTGAAAGTGTTTGTGTTGCTAGCAGATTATTGCTGTTTACCAAGCTGTCACAGGACTCTGCTGGCAGTGTTCTCCACACCTCATAGTTTCCTTTTAACGGCGTTTAGTGTGGAACGTGCCAGCTTTCATCTCAGAACTCTGAAATACAAAAAGCACTTTGTTTTGGTTTTGATGTTCTGCTTAGGTATTTAGAACCTGGGGGAGTTGAAATTTGCTGTAACAAAACAAGAGATTGTTTGACTCGAGAAACAAGTGTACAACTAATCCACTGAAGCCAAATCTAATGAAAAATATAGGATAGAAAAGATGGAAAATGAGAGGCATGCTGTTCTGGCACTGGGCGTAAATCTGTGAAGGATTTGCTAGATGGATGTGTTGGGAATTGTGCATCTCTGAGGTCGGCAGGCAAAAGAATACTATTGAAGTTAAGGATGTGTGGTCATGTGTGCTAGGGAGCAGAAACGGATAAAGCAAAGACGGAATGCAAAAACCTCTGCAACTTCATGCCAAAACACTCAAAATTTACATTCAAATTTGGAAGAGAAAGACAGAAAATGAAGGAAAGAAGCAGGGGGACATACCACAGGGAGATAATACGTATTGCATGACAACAGTCATCTGAAGGATGCTTGGTGTCAGACCCACAAGGGATCACTGAAGCCATCCACAACTGATCTACTGCCACCATGCCTGGCTTGGCTTAAGAGGATTGGCTGGTGTGCCATGGTTTGGATACCATTAATCCCTCTTATCCACTTACTGCACCTTAAACTGTGGAGGAAGAATATACAGTGTAGTATACTAAGCTGTTGCTTTCTTCAGTCAGTTATTCGCCCACCTTTTAAACCTGTACTTGAGAAAAAGCTCAAAACATAACCATTCATGTGTGTTCATATAGAGTTATACATTTATGCCTGTCTTTATGTTGATTAAATAATTGACTAATCCACTTTTGTATGCAAAAACATTTCTTTTTCTATGATGCCAGTTAATTCATTCTTTTTCATTCTGTTTTACACTCAGCTCACGTTTTTTTTTTTTTTAAAGGTACAGTTTACAGTATATTTCTGCTTTAAAACATTCAAAAATAAACTAAATGTATCATCAGAGTGTGAGGATATTGACTGTGACATTTGGGAAATGTAACATCTAATGCAATTGAATACCCAAACATCAAACTTAACACTACATGTAAATTAACCAGATACCAAACTTAAAACCTCTCCAATTACTTTTATGCTGAAAATGTTTAATCCTGACTTGGTCAGGGCCACATTGGTGAATTGGAGCCTTCTAGCTCTTCATCCAGGTAGAAATACTGTAACCTTTATGCTTGTAGATTATCCAAACTTAATCTGTTGGAAGAAATTCAACAATAGTGACAACACTCAACTGGCACTATTTTATCCTGTCATATGTCATAATAATGAAGATATTATTACTGGCATAACTGTTACTTCCCACTCTGCATTTAAATTCTAGGTACATTTTGAATATTTAACAGTATGATCATGTCCAGGATTTCAACACTGGATATGGTCTGTGTGGTTTACAACCATGTGTGATATTTTTCACTTCGACTTAAGACAACATGTCAGGTGTCATGAGCTTTGGTCCTGTTTGAGATCGCTGCAGTCAGTGCATGTTTCAGTCAAGCCATCGTCTCACTGAAACAGGCAGATGTCTAATGTCACTTTAACATATTTCAAGACACAAATGTGGAAATCACAATTTTGTATTTCAAAAAGTGTGGCATAATGCTGTGATTGTTTTATTGTTTCTATCTTTTCAGAGGTTGGTTGATGATGAAATGAAAAATGAAACATGAAGCTACCAAAAAGCACTGATTGTAAATGAGTTATTCTAACACACTGTGTTCAGTTTATTTTACTTCATTTTTCTAAGGCAACGAGTTTCCATATTTTTTTTAAGTAAAGTCAACTTATTACATTTTACATTGGACTATGTATTACCACATTTAATTTTAAAGAGCAATATTTCCGTTGGCCAGAGGAGTTTGTGATTCTCAGCGATCTCTGGCGTGTTTTTTAAATTTTTTTTTTAATTCAATGTTATTACTTTTTTCAATAATAATAATAATAATAATAAACAAACACACACTAAAAAAAGACAAAACAAGCAACAGAGATCGTCCCAAACTAACGACAGGTGCTGCAACTTCCAATTATTTAACTACAAACATTTTTTTTTTAAATGTATAAAAAGATCAAAAAATGCTAAAATAACATGGAAAGGGAAAACAAAGCACATTACTATACATATATATTCATACATAGCTCACACAAATATTTGACATAGAGACACAAATACACACACAACAGAAACCCATGATTTCATCAGTCACTGCTTTCTCAAGGCAAACATTTTTCATTCATTCATTGACTCCAAAGACTCCAAAACGGATTAGATCTGTGATGAAGGTCATGAGTCAGTTTCTCCAGAGGGAGGAGGGTTGATCTGTAAATCTGAGAAATCCACACGTCAACCGTGGGAACATGACGGGTAACACCGCAAAAAATACATGTCTTGGTAAGAAATACAAGAATGGTCAACAGAGACTTTGTGTCTGAGTGTAAAAGATTACCAGGTAAATAATTTAGCACTTTTGGAACTTTTATTCCTGTATAGAAATTACACTTTGGAAAGACCGTATCACAAATCTCGATCCACTCTGCAGGACTAAATGTAATCCCACTCCCACAACAGCTTCAGAGAATCATACACCGAGGAGTCCAAATGTAACAGGATATTAAGTTTGAATATTTTGTTTTTTAGTTTAAAGCTACTTAAAAGGTCAAACGTGTGATCCAAACAAGCCAAGGCTAACCAAATATCACAGAAATATCAGTTCACTAAGTACTTCACAGTGTCATAACTGGATGAAATGCATGTTAAAATGACAGTTATTTAAG
>JAPQRN010000015.1:3145289-3158670 GCA_037367275.1 Coranthus polyacanthus | reverse complement strand
GGCAGCTGTGAGATCTGACACAAAATAAACCCCTGGCATATGTGTGGACCCCAGTTGTTAGGATCAGGGTTAAAAGGCTTTGAGGAAACAGGTTGAGAAAAATATTGTCATGTTGTATTTAACAGCAACTTTTGGAATCTTTTTTATTTGTTAATTTAGTTTTGGGAGAGTTTTTTGTGTTGATGCCACTGTTTTGGTTTTGTTTACATCTGGTACAGTGAATGCATTATTTTTTTCATTTCAATGAGCACTAAGTGTAGCACGATAAAAAAACAGAATGCATTCAGAAGAACCCAAATATGAATATGTAAACAAAACTGAAAAAACATTGTGAACAGCACATTTGTTATTGTCTGTTTGCTTTTATTTCACCGTCTTGTTCTTCTCTTTTTAAACTATGATTTTCATATTTAGTTTAAGTATGTTTTACTCACTTGTTTTTGATAGTTATATCTATGCATGCATGTATTTTTGCATATATTTCTACCTTCATTGAATTAACATGGTGGCTCTGCCTTTTGTTTACCCGTTGCCATGATGAATCATCATCTCTTAGCTCCATTGATAATGACTTATTTCATTCACCAGCTGCATGCTGAACAGAGTGAACAGACTCTGAATTGAGTGAACTAACCCTGATCAGCTGATCTGGAACTGAGAGCTCAGAGTTTCACGTCTCATTGTTTAGTAACTCAGAGTTCAGGGTTAAAGTCAGAGTTTGTTGAACCTGCTTCTTGAAACAGGGCCTTTGTTGTTCAGCAAAGAGTTTGTTTGTTTAAACTGTGACTTTCATGCTCCCCACCCCCCTCACCACCTGAATCGCCACCTTATCGTGGTGGAGGGGTTTGAGAACCTGAATGATCCTAGTAGCTATATTGTCAGGGGCAAACTATCCCATGACAAATTGGTCCTAGGTGACGGGTCAGACTAAGTGTGATTCAAAATACTTTCCTGGATCAGCGTCTTCTGGGCCTCACTCTGGAGTTAGACCTCCAGGGGGCTTCCAGTGTGACCTGAAGGGGTGTGATTGGAAGGAAAGGCCTGCCTGATCTAAACCTGAGTGGTGTTGTGTTATTGGACTTCTGTGCAAGCCACAAGTTGTCAATAACGAACACCATGTTTGAGCATAAGGGTGTTCATAAGTGCACATGGCACCAGGACACCCTAGGCCACAGGTCAATGATCGACCTTGTAGTTGTGTCATCAGACTTGTGGTCGTATGTCTTGGAGACTCGGGTGAAGAGAGGTGCTGGCCTGTCAACTGATCACCACCTGGTGGTGAGTTGGTTCTGATGGCGGGAGAGGATGCTGGTCAGACCTGGTAGACCTATTCGTACAGCCACCCTCGCTGTACGATTATGTCTACCGGAAACATCTGGCAGAATCCCCTGTCCAGGGGATCTTCAACTCCCATCTCCGGCAGAGCTTCAACTATCTCGAGGGAGGTTGGGGGCATTGAATCTAACTGGACTATGTCCACTACCTCCATTGCCGAAGCAGCTGTACAAAGTTGTGGCTGTAAGGCCGGTTTTGGTGGCAATCCCCAAACCTGGTGGAGGACACCAGTGGAAAAGGGTGCTGTCAAGCTGAAGAAAGAGTCTTATTGAGCTTGGTTGGCTCATGGGAGTCCAGAGGCAGCCGACAGGCTGGCAGGCCAAGTGGACTGCAGCTTCTGCAGCTGCAGAGGCAAAAACTCGGGTGTGGGAGGAGTTTGGTGAGGCCATGGAGCACGACTTTCGACTGGTCTCGAAGAGGTTCTGGCAAACCGTCAGGGGACTCAGTAGAAAGGGGAAGCGGTGCTTCACACACACTGTTTAAAGTGAGGGTTGGAATTCTGCTGAACTCTGTCAGGCGGTGGAAGCCGTGCTGCTGGTCTTTGAAAATCTTGTTCCTGGTGTGGGTTGGACTCCACCAGGGCTGCTGCTTGCTACTGATTCTGTTCAGAATTTTTATGGACGGAATTTCTAGGTGCAGCCAGGAGGTGGTATAGTTAGTTTCTCCGTCTGTGACAATTATACGGGGTGAATTTTTATATAACTCACCTGTTTAGATTATATTAAGGCTTAAAGTTATGCATAATTAAGGGTGTGGTCTGTGTGATTGACAGGTGAGTCTGTCTGTGTCTGCGTGAGCTTTGATTGACAGCTAGCATTAGCTCAGCTGCTGAGTCAGACATTCAGACTCTTGTTTATTGAATAAAACTTATTTTTCTCCCTGACAGGCAGCTCTGCTGTAGTTGTGTTTAAGGATCTACACTAAAAAGACCATCAGAGGATTATGTCATGAAGTTTACCAGTACCTAATTACAAAAACCAGAGGAACTTAGCTGCATTAGCTGATGTTAGCATTCATTTGTATTGAATTATATAGTCTACCAGCTAGCCTGCTAATTAGCTCAGGTAGCCGCAATTAATGTGTTTATACATTTCACAGCTTTGACATTACTGTCATCAAACACAACTGTATGTGTTAACATTTATTAAGTAGCAATAGTGTTGCATGTTTCAGCAACAGGTTTCACCTATTTAGTCCAGTTCTGGATAATCCAGGAGTAGACAGAAATAACATGGTAATGGTCAGAACGTCCACAAATGAGCTTCAAAACTGCTCTTCAGAAAACCTATGGGTGATGTCACGGAGGGTTTGTGACATCTTTTAGTCCATTGAATGAGTACTAACAAACTCCACACTCAATTCTTCTTCTTCGTCTCTGCTGAACTTTCTCTGTCGGCTCAGAGAGATGCCTGGTGGGAGGGGTTGGGATTAGACATGCAAACATCGCCCACTGGCGCTTTAATAAACATAACTAAAAAGCCCAGAACGGGAAACAAACACTAGTTGTTGCAAAGACTGTTTGCATGTTGTTGTTTTTTTGAGGCCATGTGAGGAAGAAAGAAGTATTCAGTTGGTTGAAATCTGCAACTTCACCACTACATATCACTAAATATCAGACACTGAATCTTAACTCATTCACACAGGCAGCTGCACATTAAACAAGATTGTGAGCCAGCAATGAAGCACACTTAGCTGTTTTCCAGCTGGTTTTGTTACGTCTTAATAAAATACCATGTTTTGTTCTGAAAGCTGAGTTGACAGAGGAACAAATATCAGCCTATTTCCTTCTCTGATCAATAGAAGATGAGCATGTTGGCATGCGGATATTTTATTGTGGACTGGTGAAATCTTGCTTTTCAGTATGTTGAATAAAAACCTCTTAAATCTGCAACAAAGTTTTCTCTGTGGCTGGAGCTGAGCTGACTAAATGACTAAAACCCCTGGCCTTAATGAAGTTAGTTCAATGCACAAATACACGCCCTGCTACCCTTTCCCCTTCTTCTGTGGGTGGCTGAAATCTTGAAATTAGATAAGATAATGGAAAAGAAGAACATTATTAGATTATCCCAAAAGGGTTACAAGTCAAACCCTCTTCTCTCACTGCAGTTTATAGCAGCACCAGCAATTTCCTCTGTTTATCATGTGTGCCACATTTGCATGCCCTGGCATCTACCCTCTGCACTTCTTTCCCACTTTCAATTGCATTAACCTAGATTGTGTGAATGTGCAAACGTTAGCTTATCTTCTAAAAGATAATACTGCTGTACTCTCTAGAGAATGTTCTGCCATCATCGGTTTGGGAGAATTGATCTTCCTGTCATAACGTGCAGGAAATCCATCCACTGCTGTCAAAGCAATATTACAGTGGCATACAATGTGTGTTTCCTGTATCCTTCTCGGACCACTTGGGAACTCAAATAGAGTTACCAGTCGTGTTTGGAAGAAAAGCAACTAGACTTGAAGAAGCAGGTGTTTTGAAAGGCCTGTATTGGCATTTTGGGGGGAGTTTGTTGACACAATGATTCAGTGTACAAGCTGCTACTGTGTGCAGACAGGAATTAGTTGAGGCTTATTAGTATTTTGGTGAGATGAAGACAAAATGCATATTGTTTGTTTTTTCTTCTCTCAGTAAAATTAAAATAAAGCCAGTGGCTTTCATTCAATCACTGGTATTCCAGTCCATCTGGTCTACATTTAAATTCAACTGAAGTGTGGATTACAGACTGATTAAATATGACTCCACTCCATAAACAGTTTGAGACAACCTGTGTAACTCCACATGTTAAATACTGAGTGGTGGTATTTAACTTTAATGACGTGAAAACACAAAAAACACATCTAAAATGGAAAAGAACTGTTGTGTGATTGCATTGAAACATACCTACTCAGTCTGTCGTGTAGCTGAAATTACCTTCACACACATTTGTTTCAATATAACACTTCATACAAGTTCAGTTTAATGTACTGGTCAGATAAGAGCAAACAGCTGAATACCTCCACAGTAGTAGTTGGTTGTTGCCTCGTCGGCCTGCCATGCAGGTTGTCATGTAGCTGAAATGATCTTTGAATATTAATTTCACTATAACACTTCATACAAGTACTGTTTAGCTAACAGCCAAACCATAACTTGCTAATGTTCGGAGCCAGACTTTTTAGCAAACATTCTAATAAATTTGAACTTTAACTACTGATGATGTACAATATCATGTATCATGTATCATGTTTGATATCAATATAATTGTATAATATTTCAAGTCGATTACAAGCAAACTACAGTTCATTGATATGATGATATATAGTTTGAGTCATCTACATGACAGATGTCTTTCCAGACTCCAGAAAACACGCTGATGCTTTATCCATGTCACTAGCGGCTGCACGTTACATTACTACTGCTGGCTGGACTTACAATAAACATAAAGTGTAGTAGTGTGGGTTGTAATGTGTTTTGAACGTTATTCAAACAGTTTGGTTAATGTGGAAAACAGTACAACTGAGCGTCAAGGCTTGTTTGATTTTAGGTTTTGCATTGCAGTGAAATCAGGTACCCTATATATAAATGTGAGTAAACCTGGTTCCTGTCACACGTCGGTGTCTGTGGATCACTGATTCTTTGGTGAAGTGTAAGGATCACTGTTGCGTCTGACTGATTTTAATTAAAGCAGACAATCGTTTGTTTCACTCCCGTTTTGTAGTTTCCTCTACTACATGCAACTGTTCCATGGGGATGTTCCACTGGGAAAGTGACAACCACGCATCCCCTCTATAGAATGTAAGACTGTGGCACTGTATCACATGACAGCTGTTGGATCCAGTGATCCTTAAAGAGAAGATGCTACACTCTACACCAAAATACTGAAGTGCAGTTTTTGACCAGTACACAGAATGATATGACTCTGCTACAAAGAACATTTATAAAAAGTTTTTGAAGTGTATTAAAAAAATCATCATTTTATGGGTGAAAATGGCTCAATGCTACTTCCTGTATTAAAATCATCTTGAGCTTTCCCACTCTGATGCTGACGTCGAGTCAACCATTTGGAATGACTCTACATTGTGAAATTTATTTCAAAAAATTATTAGAGGCTGCACACCTCTGACCTTCTTGTTCATTTTCCAACAGGTCAAACTGAACGATTACATCACTCTATTCAGAACCACGGGGGCAATGATTTTGCCTCGTAAAAACTGCTGCCTTGATCAGTTAAAGTGTTTCTCACTTTGAATCCTAAATAACGTGTTAAAACACCAAAGTCACACAACACAGGCTGTAGAATTCCTCTTTTCATCAGGGAATTCTGGTAGGTTTAAGAACACTTTGGCGCATCAGTTTACTATTGGAAAGAGCTGTATACAAGGAAAACACAGTGAAAATATTCTAAATATTGATGTTTTCGGTGGGCGTATTTTAGGTGGGAAAGCAGTACAAAAAACGTCTTGTGATTCTCTGTCTTGTCTCTCTGCCCCCTCAGACCCTCATCACCCTCCTCTCAGCCTCTTGGCCACTTCTTCAGCACTTTTCAGAATCACGCAGTGAGAATATTTAGACTCTTTAAATGTAACATATATGTTCAGTAAAGAAGGCTTTGTTTGAGACTCGTGTCATATGAGTTTACATCATGTTGCTGTGCTCTGACGTGCATTCAAATTGTTCTTCTGTGCTTGCTTTGAAACCCTGCTTTGTGATCTGTTCTTAAAGGACAATTAGCAATATAAAAATAGACATATAACTTGAATTATACAATATATAAATATATGTATTTATATATATATATATATACTGTATATATAATCATAAGTAATATATATATAGTGAAGACTAGGAGTTTATCTTTTGGTGAAATATGTGGTGACTCTATGATTCCATTGAAAAAATGATTGGCATTTACGTATCTCTTTTGGTCATTTGCTGACCTCTTGTGGAAACAGCAGCCAGATGACATCGCTAAATACGAACAACGTTTAGACAGAGGCTGTGGGGGACGGATGGGGCGGAATAACAACAATAACTTTGTGGACTTAAACACAGGAAAGACCAGTGTCCCATTTCAACCCAAGGGTAAATACTGTGCTTAATTAAATATGTTTCTTATTTGAGCCCTAACTGTGATCTTTTCTTAATTCTAACTGAGTTGCTTTTGTGCCTAAACCGACTTGGCCCTTACTCTTGTATTACTCTTACTCTCCAAACCTATAACTACTAAAAATGCCAAAGTCACTTGTTAGAGCCAGTGTTTGTTATGCTCTTTCTGCCCATGATTTTAACTCTTGTCCACACTCAAACATAGTAGGTGACGGTAATGTACCGTAACACTGGATGCAACTGGTATAGAAGAGAGGAGGAAGTCTGGTCGGAGCTACTGTAGAAACATGGTGGACTTCCTCTGTAGATATATCATTCCATGGTAACAAAAAACACAATGATTCATTTTTCCAGGTGATTATATTCTAATGAAAAAATAATTATGAATATTGTAGTCTTATATTCCATTTAAGATCTGATACACTGGACCTTTAACTCAGCTAAAACAACAAAATGATTTGTCCACAAATAGGTTTTTACAGTGTGGCAAATGCTCTTCATTTTAACATTTTTCAGTCTAGTCACAAATAAGTTTAAAATGCAGTCTGTCCTCTGAGTGGTCATTAACCATAAGTAGAAAAACCTAAAAGCAAAGCTACTTATTATAATTGAATCATTAAAAAAAAAATTCAAAACATCTTCAGAAAAAATGCACTCTCTCTCTAACACTCAGACACAGTGAATTGAAGTAACTGACAACTCAGAACCCATCCACCTTTATTCCTCAGGCATAAGAGACACAAAATGTACATGAAAATTCATGTTCTATTACAATGAATACTTTGTCCTCTTGAAGAGATAACATAATCAAACAAAATGTCAGAGAATACAGCATAGCCGAGGTGCAGCAGCATTCAGGTTTGTCATACTATTTAGAAGTATGGGTATAGTATTTCAGTAAGCAAAAACAAAAAGAGATTCCAGTTTTTGTCATTCTTGCTCTCTGAAGCTAAGACAGATGTCAGCAGTCCTGACAAGGCTGACAAGACAAGTCAACACAGGTGAGAAAAAATGTCTCTAATTCTTCTATGTCTTCTAATTCTAAGAAAATGTCATAATTAGCTTTTTGTTATTTTCTAGATCAGACTTGTAATGGAACTTCCCTGAAGATATTTTCATGTTTGGTTTAATGACGGTCAGCTTACACAGGTCACATAGTCCAAAGCAGTGTTGGCTGGACAAGCTAGAGCTATTTAAACACAATATTAAATATATTCATTTTAGCAACAATGTCTAAAATGACATAATACTCGTCCTGTGTCTTGTAGTTCACCTCAACATTTATTGAAGTTGTTTTTAACTGTATTTACTTCATTCCTGTGTTAATATATTCACTTCCTGGTCGTGGGGCGCCGGCCAGATGAGTGTGTATGTGGCTCTTAAAGCTTTTGGTGAACAGGTGACATGAGGCTGTGCTCTTATTGGAGGATTAAAGAATCACAATTCTGATTGGCTTACAGGGCGCAAAAAATGTGTTGAGATTGAGTGATTTTATGTGATTGGATGATTTTTGAGTGAGATTTTGCCTTGAGTGAGATCCAGACAGGACACAGATGCTTTCAGGAGTGCAGAATGAATATAAAATAGACGATTAACCTGCTCCAAATGTCACAGCTAACTAAGTTTAGTCCTGTTCAGTCCGTTACACCTTCGTTTAGTCTCCTCCACCTCCAACGCTGTAATTCAATGGAGTATGAGGCAAAACGACACTTGGCTAATCAGCCACATGGGTAATGTAGGACTCCTACATAATATCTCCTGTGTGGTCAAGTGGATAAGCAATGGGCGTCCAACCTGAGAGACTGTGGTTTAAATCCTATGAGTTGCAAAAAAAGCAAAACAAAAAAAACACTAAAATGCAGGAGGACTTAAACATTAAAATCAAAGGCTTATGACATGTCAACACATGCATTATCAGCTGAATGAAACATCAAAAATTTGGCTCTGAACACAAATGCATAACTGCTGTGTTCATATTCTCTTGACAATGTGTAGTAATATTATTTCTTGCAAAGTTTTCATAATGTAAAAATGTGCTTTTATGTAAAAACACTGAATCCTAAAAAATTATCAGTTACCTGCCAATTAAAAACAATATTACTCCATATTATCTTCCACTGTCATTGTATGACATGTGATAATGAGGATGATAGTTGAAGTATGTTCCAGGTCTGCGCAGACCCTCTGTCTTTCAGAGGAACAGAAGCCCACGTTCTGCTACATAACGGCTTTTAACATTTAAAAACATGTTAAATAAGGCAGTTTGCTTAAGTTTGTGGAAGACAGATATGAGGAGGAAGAGGAGGAGAACTCCTTGAGGAACTCGACTCATGACCTGGTGACATTTCCCTAAAACAATCATTTCCTACGGGTCCTCGACACCTTAAACATAGCGGAACTGTGCAAGGCTAAAAACTGATTAAAACTGGCATCAGGACATCAGTGATGACAAACGAACTCAACTGTTTGTCCCTGCTCTGAAATAATTCTTCAACAGAAGCACCATCGTTTGCTGCTCTGACCAGCAAAAGGAAACTACATCTTCAGACTGTGGTCTAGACTGTGCCTAGTCTGTCTAGTTCAATATTCTCGCTTATTGTTGCATCTAGTTTATTTATTTAAGTTTAGGTTTAGTAGTCGCTGATGTTGCTGCTGCTCTGTGTGTGTGATTTCTGTATCTGCTGTGTCAGTCTATGTTCATGTGTCACGTTGTTACCATTATTGATTATTAATGATTAATGATGCTGTTGTGTCGCTCAGCTGTGTGTGAATCAGTGGCTTCACATCATAACTTTCAAACTTTCACATTTTAACGAAACTGCTGTATTTTTTTGTTTTCTGGTTTTTCTAGTTTTCTGGCTGCTCTACTGCACTACTCAATAAAATAGAACACATTGTTCAATATCTTTTGCTAATTTTAGTCCCACACTTACAAAATATTCATTAAATGAATTTTCAGTCTATTTCTTAGCATTTATGAAAGTATCCTTCATCTTCAGAAAAGCCTTGGGATACTCAGATTGCATTGTATTATATTTGCTTATTACCTTCCATGTAGCTTATGTTATTTCTATTATCTTCGACTAATTTACTGTATGTTTTTACTAATTCTGATTATATCGGTCGGTTTACTTTTGTATACTTTGAACTTGTTTTTGGCTTCTTCTGTTCTACATTTTAGGAATACTTTATTAAGTGTTTTTCTTTTTACATGCATCTCATATTTATACCTATCAGTGTATCTCCTTAAGGGGGAATTTTTGTTGTATAAGTCAATTAATATTGTCAAAAATGTATGCCAATTATATGCCACATCAACATCATCAACATAACATTATTCCAAGTTTCTTTCACTCAATCTGCCTTAAAAGCCTTTGTAGTTTTATATGTTCCCAATGTAAATGTCTTTCTTATTTTACTACCGGAATAATGAATAACGAAATAACCAGTAAATAACCAGCAAATGATCAAATAATCATTGGTATGCAGGTCCCTGGTAAGTGTGGCATCTATCACACTAGTGTAAATATTAATCAAAGTTGTACTGTGAGCTGTTATTCTGCTTGGCTTAGTAACCTTTGGAAATAAACTATATGTATTAATGCAATCGGTAGTTCCTTTATGACGGTGAGGATTCAGTAAATCAATGTTAAAGTCAACACATACAAAGACAACCTTCCTACTAATTATTTTCTCATGTACTTCAACTAACTGATCCCTGTACTGAATCCATAGTGTACCTTTACTATGGATAGAAACTGAAGAGGAAGGAAAACCAGTCATTTTATTGTGCACAACTTGATCTTTGTGCAAGTAAAATGTTAAAGGCTCTGTGCTTAACAACAAGAGCAGTGCACAGGGAGGTCACCCAAATACTCAGCACTGACTCATGCTTAAATGCAGTCTGACCGTTTGTGTGTAGGAGGGGTCAAGTGTCAATAATTTGATCACATAATGGCACCAATTTAGTTGGTGCTGAACGAGAACTTTGTGAAGCAATACAAGAGTGGAACCAGGAGGTCACAGAGGACATGCCAGAGCAAAAGGGCATTGAATGGATCCGTTGGCTCGGTCACATCATGGAGGATCTGGAAAAGACAAATACCATCACTGTGAAAAGTTCTCAAATCAGTCCTGAAAGAAGAAATTGTTGATGAGTGACGATAAGGTAATTAAGGACAGACATATTGCAAAATCACCTGATGCCAATGACCTAGAAGCCTTAACCCAAATCACCTATAGTTGTTAAAAAGGCAACCAGTGCTTCAGAAGCAGGATTAAGGGGTGAGTGAGGTAACTTCATGTTTAAATCCACCAGGTCACCAGCAAACCATCTTCAGGTTAGGGTTAGGTTTTGGTGTGGGTGTGTGTGTGTGTGTGGGGTTGGGGGGTGTACAAGCCTTCAGGAGGCTGACCAGGACGCTGGCGGTGAAGTCAGAACCCCCGTGGAGGCCTGGAGAGACCTCAAGGACTGAAGAGATTGCCGTCACCTCAGGAACTGGAGGCTGGCTGTTCATCAGTAATTACAGAAATGCACGTTTAGCCCAAGTATTATTGCTGCCCCTGCAGCTTTATTACTACTTCAAATTTTTTTGAATTTGAGCAATTTATATATGTATTTATTACTTGAATGTATAAAACTTAAAAAAATATTTAATTTGTGAAGTGAAAAAGAAATTGGAAATTCCAAGAATTGAATTCAGAGTCCAAAAAACTCAGATATATAGAACAGTCTAGTCCTTTGAATTTTAGAACATGGTGAGACAGATTTGCTTACATATTTGCGCAAGTAAAATGTCGTCTTTAATTCTGATGCTCTGTATAAAATACTGTGGTCGAATTATGTATGTGTTCTACAGCAGGACTGGGCGAAGGACAAGAAAATTATTTGATACAGTCTTGTATAATTTCCTCAAGTGCTGACAGTATATCATATTGCATCTGCTTCCATTACAGCAGCAGCATTCTGCATGGACGACTTTCAGAGAATACTTATTATGTTGTCAGTGGTCTGCGTTAGGAGGACACTGTGGTCCCATTGAGCTGTCCCGTCTATGTTCAAATCAGCTTTCTTTCCTTGCTAATGTGGACAGGCTTGTGTGAGTGGATACTTATTATGCTGTCAGTGTTTTCTTAAGAGAACAGAACAGCACCACTGGGTTGAGCAGTCCTGTTTCTTTTCACATAAGTCCCCCCTCTTCTTCTCCACTTTTAAAGCTAAGGAGCCAATGTTTATATAATCCAAGCCTTACTACTGCTGCATCTGTGGCAGTATCAGGTGTCCTTTCACGCCTGGCAACAATATCGTCCTTCCATCGATGTGTAGTATTTACATCAGTGCTTTGGATCAGACAATATGAACACAGACATGCTGACTATGAGGACACAATTATAATTACAACTCATCACATTTCTTTGTCAGTTTGTGTGTATTAGCATTGTCTCTCCCCTGTTGTTCTCAATAAGTGCTCCGCAATTATATAAATAAATATGTCTTATTAAGACTGGCTGCATGTGCTCCAGTTGATTCTATTAAACAGTACATCCTTATCTCGTCTCCAATCCCCATAATACTTGGCTCTTGACAGATTGCTTGGATAATAATTAGATGGGAAAGTGTTTCAGCAGGATGAATAAAAGAGATTCACAACACACTTTTTTGCTTTCATCCACCTAATTAAGACTGTTTCCCATTGTTTTCACTGATATTGTTTTCTTTTTTTAAGCCAGCACCTGTCACTGATGTCTTTGCCACTTGTTTAAGCTCCAGGATATGTTTTACTACTCCAAGGCTGACAACAATTCATTAAAGTTAGGGCGGCAGGCTTTGATAATTCAAGCTTTTCAGAGACTATTTTAAGTTTAATATTATTGTTAGAATTATGTATTTTTGGGGCCTGAAATGTGAAGACAAGCATCCTTTAGAGTCAAACTTGGAACACACTGTCACAGCCCTGCTTTCCCTGCTCTCCGTCTCCGAGTATTGTTTCCATTCATCCTGCCTCTGCTTCAGTCTACCTGTCAGCCACTCCCACTGCCCAGCATCTCCACTTGACTTTGCCTCAGAATGAGAGCTATTAGCTCCTACCCTCTGTTTACCTGCGGCTTCAAGTCTCTCTTTGACACTCCACGTGTTCCAGCGTGGGCATCCTGCGGTTTCCTCCCTGTTGGCTCCTTGAATCCTTGTCTGGCCAAGATCTCCCTTCTGCCTTTCTCTCACAAGCTTTCTCACATTGTTGGTCTGTTCTGTTGGTTACCGACCCACCACCTGGCCTCATCCCACCTCCAGTTCCTCGTCAGCTTCACTGCCTCATCTGTCCCTGTTTGTCATTTTCCACCATTCCTGGTTTCCTTAATTTTACGTTTGGTTTGGTTTTAATACACACATGGCATACTGACTCTGTGTAACAATGTCTGACTCGGCAGACTGCAAATTGTCAATCAAAGCCTTCTATTCACCATAAAATCTTATTTATGGAACAATAATTTAAAGATGGACCAGGACATATCAGCAGGTCCAAATAAAACAAATGCGATTAGAATGACTCCTGGAAAAAATTGACTTGAGAAGTTCAGTCTTAAGTCTATTAAGGTGTGACAGGTGTGACTGATGGCTCTCTGTCTGCTGAGTTGAACTTTCATAGCTTCTGTTTATCGAATAAAACATATTTTATGTTAAGTTTACTCAACTGTCGTTGTGAATAAGTTACACCAACAAGATGTCAAATGACTGTTACACAAATATTTGATGAATTTTACAGTTTTTACTGTCAGTACAGCTCACCCATCATGTTCCCCTAGCTCCACCCTTTTGTCCAAATATGGCCACTTCTGGCTCCAAAAAGCCAAGATGGTGACGGACAAAACAGCAGTCCAAAAACCAGTAGTTCTGGCTGTATATGTGTGTATATATATGTATATATACACGTATATGTGTATATACACATATGTATACATACATGT
>JAPQRN010000015.1:3104303-3132425 GCA_037367275.1 Coranthus polyacanthus | reverse complement strand
TTGGGTTTCATGTACAGAGACACTGCCATGTTCAAACAGGATCTTTACTCAGGATCTTTTGTTTTAACCAAGCTGTTAAGCCATGCTGAGGACACACTGTTGTCATTACATGCTGCAGCTCAGACTTCACTATAATTAAACATGTTAAACCTAAAAAACAATTGCACACCAATGCTACATGCAGTACATGATCAGGGTTGTCCTCAAACCTTTGGTTATATAGTGTACTTCTAATGTCCATGAGCTCAGCTGGTATGTTATTATATGAAATACTTCATCTAACAACTTTCAAATCATGATGATTTTCTCTTGATATTTGCATAACACTGGTGGATGGAAACATGTGAATTAGTATTTTCTTTTGCCAGTTTTCTGAAAATGCAGTTAAAATTTGCAATACATTTGGATGTAAACCTGCCTATTGTCTCTTCATAGTCTCTTTTTTGTACAGGTAACAGTTTTTTGACTTTCTCCAATATTGAGAATGTTTAATTTAGAGACATCTTTCCAATTAGTCAGTTTTTAAGCTTTCATTACCAAGTACCTCCCCATAAAAAACACACTGAGGTTCATGAGAAGAGAAAGACCGAGCCCCATAGAGCAAAACCGGAAAATTTGTCTTTTGAATTAGGAAAATAAATTCACGGATCACGCAGTTGTTGTATATTTTACTGTGCCAATTGGCCACGCAATAAAAACGTGTCTGCGGCCCATTTTGGGTCCCGACGCTATGTTTGGTTAAGGCAGTGTTAGAGGATGTGGCTGAAACTCCAACTATGTTTTTTTGCCAAGCAAGGAGGATAAAACATGGCTGTTTTCAAGGCACGTCAAGTTTCTGAAAAACAATAACAAGAGCTGACAGCATCTTGCTTGTTTGACTTGAGTGTTTGTTGGCATTTGATGACCTCTAATAAATACAACAGTTTGAAACTGACTCTGGCCAAAAAAAAACAAAACAATGTTGAACCCTGGCTTGTGTTTATTTCGGTCTGAGACCTTTAAAAAGTCTATTTCTCAGTGGATATAGTAGAGAACTCATTGTTCCTTTTGGATTTTTCTTTTTTCCCTCTTTGATACTACTGTTCCATCTTGTGAATACCTTTTTTCGTATTTCCTTCCAAATATGAACTCGCACCATTTTCACCGTCACACAGGCCACGAGAAGAGCAGAGCCATCAACAGTGCACTGCCAAAGGGAGCATGTGGCCTCAACTTGTAGGTTTTCAGATTAACAGGTCGGTATGCGGGAAGTTTCAGTTGTCTTCCTGTCAGTATTTGCAGCAGTGCTGTGTTGAGGTACAGGGTGGGGGCCGCCGCAAAGAGTTGGTTTTTAAAATAAACACAAGAACCTTGTGTCGCACCTCCTCACTCTTCTAAGTCCTATTCAGACTGTCAATCCACAGGCAGCTGGTTGTGAATTATTCATGTCAAGTTTGTGGGAAGAACGTGGCCATGTGTAGATTCTATCCCAGAGTGTAATGTGAATCAGACAGAAAGGAAGAAGTGATTGAGAGGGCCGACCACAGAATTAGTGCCTTACAAAAGATGGAGTCTTAAAAGCTAATGTCAGATAAGCCTGTGTTTTCTCCACTGTTACTGACAGAGTCACTGTTATTTACTTGTCAATTTTTGGCATATTATTTGCTCCAAATTTCTAGTATTTTGCTTTGAAGATGTTAATACTACACAGCTACATGTAAAATTAGCTTTTAAACTAAGGACTCATTCACACCTACCTTGTTTGGTCTGGGCTTTCAGACTTTTGGAGTTTCTTGAAGATGACGACGGCAGGATGTACGTACATCATGCACATTTGTTTATTGTGCTCCCAAAATAACAGCTGAAGTCTAACATGGAATAACATGGAGGAGGTGGGGTATATCACCTGTGTTACAGCCAGTCCCTAAAGGGAGGTGAAAATGTTTTGGCTTCACATTTGAAGAGCTGTTACAGCATCCATCTTTACATACAGCCTATGATTTTGATCCTAGGATGTTACGAGAATAAAATCTTAATTTTTTGAGAAAAAAAGTCTACAGTCTCTAAAGTTTACAAGAATAAACTCATAAACAAGAGTAAATATCAGAAACACAGTCTGTCACTTACATTAAAATGAGGATATAGAGCATCTCCTTAAATTCTATTTTAATAAAAAACAAAATACTCAGTCTTTTGGACTTCAATTTGGAAAGGTATTCTCACATTCCAACTTCTGGGGTTCAGCTGGTCATTTTTTTAATGACTTTTTCTTGAAATACTATGACTTTATTCTCGTAATATTTAGACTTTTTTCTTGAAAAATGCTGACTTTATTCTCGAAGTATCATTTATTTCTTTGTCCTCAGTGTGCTCCTAATCCTCTGTCGTATGATCCTAACTGACAAAGTGACTGTTTTAATGCCTGTCCTTTTATATCTTAGGAGCAGCTTGATGGAATTTGTTGAAATTTGCCATAAACGTTCACTTGGACTCAGGGATGAACCGTTGGCCATAACTCATGAGTTCATGTGTTAATTATGACAAAAACTGTAACGTGTAACAGGATAAAACAATGCAGTGATGAAATTTTATATTCAAAAGGCCAAAGGTCAGCCTCACTGTGATATAATAATGTGTAAAGACACTTGTGTGACTTGTGTGACAGACAGCATGTTTCTCACTGGTATCAGACATGTCAATATACAGGCAACTTAATTTTCACCAAATCATACACTGAATGTTTTATTAAATTCCTTCTGTCTTCACTTATACATATATTAGATGAGGATGGTCACACGTGTAAACTGTACTTGACTTGTTCATAGAGGCAGTGCTCTACAAGAAGGCTTGCTCTCGTGTCTGGGGCAAGTAAAATGGCACAATGGGCAACTAAATCGATAAACTTAGTTGCCTTATTGGGCAAGAGGTAAAAAAAAAAGAATCAAACACACAGTTTTCTTCTGGAGCTGATGATGGAAGTAGCTAAAGAGTGAGTCATTGTGCTTTCTTCTCATGTCTATTAAAAGTTGTGTAATACTAATCAAACATGCTTATGAGCTGTAGCACAAGGAATTATTTCAAGTTTAGTTGGGTGGTGTTAGAGAATGTGGGCAAACTCCAACTATGTATTACACAGTTTGCCTCAAGTTTGAGAGCAAGGCAGACAAAATGGAGTCATTTTTCAAAGGAAGGTCAAGTTTCCAAAAATGCCACCTGAGTGTTTGAAGAAGAGCCGACAGCTTCTGGCCTACATGGCAGCTAAGAGAGCTGCCGGCAACTGATAATGAACATCACAATTTACTTTAGTCTTTGTTGTCATTTGATAACTGCTAATAAAGAATTCATATAGGGGCAAGCAAAAATGGACTTGGCAAGTAGATTTCTGACCCACCTCCCTGAACGATGTCAAGGTGGTGGCTTTGAAGAGAGCTATAAATCCTGCTTAGCTGTAATAATATATAATATATAATAAATCAATTCCATTCCTCACACTCTGTGGGTGTATTTTTTGTACTGCTTCATCAAGGTGCATTGTGTTGAAGTGAGATGCTGATCACGATTAGTGTCTTAGCATGCTGGTGCTATTAGCGTATATTTCAGTGTAGTAGCAGCTAATGAACCAATCACAGCCATACAGTGACACAGCTAATCACAGCAGTGTCGAGTGTTGCTCCTGTTGATCCAATCTAACCATGGGTGTGTTATTTCTATGAATACATCATGATATCAACACAAATAGCAGTTTTTCTTCTGCTTCTCAAGTTGGACTGAGAGCAGACTAGATACTACAGTGACTCACTACTCACTCTAGTGGTACAAAGTGGTATTTAGAGACAGCAGGGTGCGGGGCTTGCAGGTTAGCATGCTAACTGCTGTAGATACCTCTACAATACAATACAATGACTTTCTTTTTTTGACAACGAAAATGTTATTGCTTCACACTGATGATAATTTTAGTTCATTTTTGAATATTTTAATTTAGAAATGTTACAAATTACATCTTTAACACCAAATTTTAAGCATGGACCCAAGCTTAAATAAAGCAGAAGTGTGTACTGAAAGATCACATTTAAGCTTCAGTATTAAATTTAGAGGTGATCTAGCTCCAGCAGTTGTTAATTCTCTCATGTGCCCTTTGTTCTCTTCTGTCACTCTTATTTCCTGTGTGTCTTTTTTTTTGCTCTCCGTCTCTCCATTTTTAATCAGTAACTGTAATAAGGCCTCACAGTGGGAGCTATCAAAAGCCTGCAGCGCTGGATTAGGAGAGAGTGGCTAGTGTCTGTGCCAGGCCAGAGGAAAATGAAGCATAATCTTCAAAAAGGGAGCTTAACCCCTGCTGTCCCATGCCGCTCATTTGCACATTTGCGGAGGCTGCACCTCCCGAGGAAAAGGCTCAGGGTGCTAATTGATATGTTTTACTTAAAAATGTGAAAGTTGTCTAAAGATGACTGAAGTCAACCAAGTCTTAAGCCAAAATAAAGTTGGGGCTAGCTTATTCAGAAGATGTCATTAAACAAAGCGATGATACTCACTTGATTTGTGCTTCTTAACACGCCATTATTGCTTTCTAGTAAAATGTAAAAACTTGCGATGGTCTAAAGAGCCACAGAGACACAATAGCACTCTATCCCATCTGTGATACATTTGACTTCTGCTGAGATGTTTTATTGTTCTCATTTATCCTGGGCTCTGCAAAAATGTTCCTCAGTGGAAAGATGGATGGGATTGAGAGTCGAAACAGAGAAAACATAGACCTTTTAAGAGAACAATGGAAGCTGCTGTGGAGAAATACGATTACTGCCTTATTATTGTATTTATCTCCACAGTTTGCCCTCTGTGTTCCATTGAAGTAATCTTATTGTCAGATGAAACAAGTGTGCAATTTAGCCATTGGGGGAATTCATCTAAATCTTTGCTGTGCTGGAAGAGAAGCTCATATGATCCAGCAATGTTTTTTTTTGTCTTTTGCTGTTAATTATTTGATGCTTTTATGGTTGAATTAGTTGCTACATTAGAAAATTGCTGCAAAGTATTCGCGTCCTGTGTGAAAGTACTCATGAAACAAAATATTGACGTGCAAGTTAACCACACAAAAAGAAGCCCCGGTGTGTAAAGGCCATAGACTGTATATATTAATGACAGAGGAACCGTGATGTCACCCATTGGTTTCTGAACTGCCGTTTTGAAGCCAGTAGTTTTTGATTTGCCCATCGCCATATGTGCTTTTTGGAGCCAGACGTGACCATATTTGGACAAAAGGGGCAAAACTACGGGAGCCCAAGGGGTCAAAGGTGAGCTAATGCTAAGCGCTAGCTTACTGACTCAGTGAAACGGTAAATTTCATCAAACGTTGCGCAATAAATTTGTTTTACAGTCTTATTAGTGGAACCTATTAACCATAACTTCAGTGGAGCTGTCTGTCAGGAAAAATGTGTTTTATTAAATGAACTGAAACGAGCCATCATTCTGACCTGTCAATCAAAGACCGACACGTCAGACATCAAAACCTTCTATTAGACCTGAGATCTGATTAACGGAGGAAACGTTTAAAGATGGACCATCAGATCAGTCATAGAGGGTCTGAATCAAACTGAGACTGGAGTGAGTCCTGGAAAAAAATTACTGACTTTGTATTTTTAGAGAGAAGTTCAGTGTAAGTCTATCGGAGCCAGGGCTTTTTGGAGCCACCCCCAGTGGTAGTCAGCGGTGTTACAACTTACAACTGCTACAACTTACTTCTGCATTCGCTTCATTTTGGAGCTGAGTCCGTTGCCGCTTGGTAAAGGCCTTCACGGAGCCACTGTGAGTTGTCCACACTTGCCTGATGGACCCTGATACCAGTAAAAGCAAGGTGCAATATATTGAAGAGACAGGACGATAGTTGCATGAAATGACTATTTGAATATTCGAAAATCATGACCCCTCCTTAATTTTTATCCACACAAAGCAGTGTCATAACATGAAAAATATAAATCTTGTTATTATATCTGCAACCTCTGTGTGTTTTTCATTACAGAATGGTATCTAAGCAGTTTGGTTGGTGCCATTAAAGTTTGAAAGTCCAGTAGCCAGCGCTGCTGTGGGATTGCTTCTGAAAAAAATTTACAATTCAGCTGGTGACTGAGACCTGCATTTAGTTTTGTACAAACTGATGACTGCTGACCACATAGCCAGATGTATACTGATTCATAATACGCCAGATGTCCAGTTGGTACAGTAGATCTAGAGATTAAGACCTTGCTAGACCCTCAAGATTAACCCATAAGGAGTGACATCTGCTACCAGGCTTAGAGTATAAGGAAAATGCAGAAGGTCTTGCTCAGTTCCACACATTGTCCTTGAGTCCTTCGCATAGCAAACAGCCCTTGGTATGTAAGGCTGGAGGATCCCTGTGCTGCTGTAATTCCCATCTGGCTGAATCTGCTGTATGAGTTCAACAGGGGACACAAGGATAGAGGGAGCCAGGTCAGGTGGATCTCGAAGGATGTAATCCTCCTGCTGCTATGCACAAAACAAAATCAAAAGTTCCCAGCAGTTACACAATCCCTGTTAGGAAGGGCTCAATGCACCCTGGGTCTCCCAGGGCAGAATGAACTTTTCCAGGCACTAATCCGTGGATAAGCTCTGAAACAGAAGCCTTGAAACTCTGCTGTGTGCTGCGATCGGTGTACTAAAAATTCATGAAATGCCCAGTGGAGCGGTTGTGTTCACTACAACTGGCGTCCGTTGTAGTCTGAACTCACAGTGCCAATGTGATTATTTAAAGGTGTGAGTCCCCCTCAGCCTTGGACAGTTGTTAAAAAGTTGTAACAAAATCATTTGACAGTCTTGTTAGTATAACTTATTAACCACAACTATAGTCCAACTCTCAGAAAAAGCTCTGAAAATCTGATTCAGCAAGTGAGTGAGCTGGCATACATGAGCATAAAACCAACAGAAAAAGACAATTGAATTGTTAATTATAATTATTTTTCTGACAATCATGAACTAAAACGTCATATTTATGACAAAGCCCTATGCACACTTAGGCATTTGGACTTGAGAGTCTTCAGCTCCGACATTACAGATGAACCTTTGAGAGCAGCCTCATATGAATGGATCAGAAGCATGTCCAATCGGATAGCGATGTGTAAATGCATTATGTTTATACCGGGGATTGTGTTTTAGAAGTGTGAGAATAACTAACACGTCAAAGCTCTGGCTTCTCATCACCGCTGTCCGAAACACTGGCACACAACTTCATTGAACTCACTGTGTGTACTTTGAAGCATACATACCAAATAAACAAGACCTAGATAAGTAAAAGTAATCCCCATACAATATAGGCTTGTTGGTAACTTAATGTATTAAAATATATATTAAAAAACAGCAATAAGTTGTAAAACTAATAAGAAAAATCAAAGATCAAAGATCAGGCTCCTTTAGGCTCTTTTCTTAAGAATGCAGGTTTTAAGGTTTCTTTTTGAGTTCTGTTCTGTGTGTTGGTCTATCTCTTCACCTCAATTTTAATTTAATAATGAAACTAGAATGAGTGCCTCATGGTTGTATGGCTTTCCAAACCACTCAAGTGTAGTGAACATGGAAAGAAGGAATTTAATCAAGAAGGAATTTAATAAAAGGTAGAGGTCGACCGATAGTGGATTTTAAAAGGTTGATATAATAGCCTTAGTTTGAAGCAAGGGAATGCCGAGAGTCAATTAATCGGCTGATATCACCCCCGTCCCTTCCCCCCAACATTTTGACACTGAAAACGCAATATGCATGTCTGAAATAACTATCTTTCACTTTATTACAAACCAAATTATTGTTGAACTAAACATCTAAGTCAAAGTAATTAATCAATACATATGAAACTGAACATCAGACTAAATGTTAAAAGCTATTTGAGCTTTTATTCTCTATTAAAGCCAGTATTTCCAGTTTAGAAACCTAGTATTATCCATCAGCCACTATCGGCACTCACTTAGTAGTTTGTAAAACATCCAACCGCTGCCACACAGATGAATCCATCTGTCTTTGATAAAACGTATTTGGTGTGTTGTTTTGGTGAAATGGAAGTTGCCTCTATATTGACATGTCTGGATTACTTGAATTGAATTATTTTCCCAGTGTTTTTCCATGTTGTTTTCAACCATTATCCTTACCATATTTGTGAAAGAAAGCTTGCCATACATATTGTACTCATAGTCAAATGTCAGCTAATACAGCTGTTAAGTCACTTTTTGTTAGTTCTGGTACTGTCCACATGGACTTTACAGTCATTTGGCTTATGTAGTGCCAAAATGTCTTGTGTGCTGTGCCTAAATCTTGGTACAATGGTAGGGAAAACCCTGATCAGCATTAAGGAACACTGAGCCACAGTAGTGGGTCAGCGTCATGGTGCTTTGGTTAAACATGCCTGCTGTTTGGAGTGTTGAGGCTAAAACTGTGTGGTTGGTGCACAAAATGTCATGCTTATTTTTCAGAGATGTTCAACCTTGAAGTGAACTTAAAAAAAAGTAATTATGTAATGTGAGGAACCTTGAAATAAACATATTTTGTCCTAATGGGTGGATGAGCATTCCCCTTCTGTGTCTCATGTTTGTCCTGTCAGCAGAGACAGGGAGACAGCATCAGGGGACATTTAAACCACTTCAGTCTGTCTGGACACAGTAACCTTAGGAAATGAAAATGAAATTAAGACATTCAGTCTTTTCATTTTTTGTTTTCTTTTTAAATGATATTTTTTATCAGCTGTTGCTGAATAAGTTAATGCTACTAGTTGGGTAAAGGTTCAAATAAATTCATGGCTGAAGTGTTTTATGCTGTCTGTCGGACAGTGCTTTTACTGTTTAGGCTCAAACAAGGGTAGTTTTTGTTCATTCTGATTTATAAATACAGTATAATGCTGCACAATATATTGTTTTGGCATTGTCATTACAACGTGCTGATTAATCTGCCTCGACGTCATCCTCAATAGACCTGGAACTGAACATTAAATTAACTGTAAAAAAAAATAAAATAAAAAATAAATGGGAGTGATTTTTTTTTTTTGAGCTATTATTTTCCCTCAAGTCAGTAAATCCAGTTAAGAAGCCACAGTCACTGTTGTGCTGATGTTTTTAAAATATTCCATCAGTCTATCTCCACCTCACACTTTGCTAAGTTTTTAGATACGTTCTCTAATATAATTCACTGTGATTTAAGGAGTTCTTTCCAGTTTGATCCATACAGCTGGCCTTTGGTTCACTCAAAAGAGGTGGTCATGGTCAAGATCAAACATTTACAGAGGGAAAACATTTTTTTGGACGGTTTGCACTTTTGGATCACAGGAGGTTACACACAGCTATTGTCGACAAAAAAACAAAACAAGAAGAAAAACAAGTGGAAGACGGAACAACATGTGGACATGTTGGACAAAGGGAGATGCATCACATGTAAATGATGACAGCAGGACAGACAGGTCCGCTACCAGAGCAGTGCACTGCAGTGTGAAAGCAAAACTATCTGGACCAAATACGTACAATGTAACAGAAACATGAACCACCAGGTCTCTGTTGACCCTCTGAAGTGTTAGGGTTACATCTGAACCATGTTTGAACTCATGTACTTTAGGTTTCAGCCACATGTAAACACGCAAACTAGAAGATGTTCCCTTTCATATGAACTCTAATACATGCATTTTGGTGCAGCAGTTGTTTTGTTATAAGTCTAACCCTAAAACTAATCCTACCCCTAACCAAAGATTTTTCAGGTTACAGAAACAGTGCAAGGCCAAATGCATCTATTAGATTTAATTTAAAAGGGGACATCTTGTTTCTGTGTGTAACACGTGGCTGAAACACAACCTAAACTATATCAGTTCAACTATAACAACTATATCAGTGGGTCGCTGGTCACCTTTAGTTTCTAAATCTGGCTGATAATAATGGCTGTTAATATTTACAATTATGAAATTGGTCCTTCCATTAATATATAGTGGATATAAAAAATCTACACACCCTTGTTCAAATGCCAGGTTTTTGTGATGTAAAAAAATTACACCAAGATAAATAATTAAAAATAAATAAATAAAAAACTTAAAATAACCTGGTTGCATAAATATGCACACCCTTAAACTAATACTTTGTTGCAGCACATTTGGCTTTTATTACAGCACTCAGTCTTCTTGAGTAGGAGTCTATCAGCGTGGAACATCTTGATGTGGTCATATTTGCCCACTCTTCTTTGCAAAACCGCTCCAAATCTGACAGATTGCGAGGGCATCTCCTGTGCACAGTCCTCTTCAGATCACCCAGATTCAGGTCTGGACTCTGGCTGGGCCATTCCAAAACCTCAATCTTATTCTGGTGAAGCCATTCTTTTGTTGATTTGGATGTGTGCTTTGGGTCATTATCGAGCTGAAAGATGAAGTTCTTCATCTTCAGCCTTCTAATAGAAGCCCAAAGGTTTTGTGCCAACACTGTCTGGTCTTTGGAACTGTTCATAATTCCCTCCACCTTGACTAAGGCCCCAGTTCCAGCTGAAGAAAAACATCCCCAAAGCATGATGCTGCCACCACCATGCATCACTGTAGGTATGGTGTACTTTTGGTGATGAGCGGTGTCGTTTTTGAGCCAAATATACTTTTTGGAATTATGGCCAAAAAGTTCAATCATCGGACCATGACACATTTTCCCACATGCGTTTGGGAGATTTCAAATGTCTTTTGGATATTTTTCTTCTTAAGATAAGGCTTCCGTCTTGCCACCCTACCCCATAGCCCAGACATTTGAAGAAGACAGGAGATTGTTGTCACATGTACTACACAGCCAGGACTTGCAAGAAATTCCTCTTATCATCAGTTTTGGACGGACATCTTGTTCTTGGTAATGTCATTGTTGTGCCATATTTTCTCCACTTGATGATGACTGTCTTCACTGTGTTCCATTTAATTCCTTGGAAATTCTTTTGTATCCTTCACCTGACTGATATCTTTGAACAATGAGATCCCACTGATGCTTTGGAAGCTCTCTGTGGACCATGGCTTGTGCTGGAAGATGTGCCTACAAAAATGTCAGGAAAAGCCTACTGGAACAGCTGAACTTTATTTGGGGTTAATCAGAGACACTTTAAATGGTGACAGGTGTGTGCTGACTCCAATTTAACATGAGTTTAAATGTAACTGGTTAAATCTGAACACAAGCCACATCCCCAGTTATAAGAGGGTGTGCACACTTGTGCAACCTCATCTCAGTTGTTAATTTTTACTTCACCTCCCTGAAAGATTTCAGTTCATTTTTCAATTGCGTTGTACAGGTTATAGGTCACCTTAAAGGTGGAAAAAGTTGTAAAATTATTTGTCTTGGTGTCATTTTTTTAACATCACAAAAACCTGGCATTTGAACAGGGGTGTGTAGACATTTTATGTCCACTGTACATTATAACACACAGTTGTGTGCCATAGCAGGTCTTACTGCATCACCATTTCCAACTGGCTACATGAAGAGTTGATTGTGGTGCACTGAGCAAACCCTGCCTTAGAAATCCATGTGAGATCACTGAGTTCAGCAGCACTCATCATCAGTCAGATTGCATGAAACGTAGCTTTGTCGTCCTCCCACATTTGTAATTTAGCAGACTTCTCTTTGATCCATTAACATAACACAGCGAGCTCATTTCTTCAGCTTTCAGAAGCAGTAGCTTATTAAATGAATGAAACAGTAGAGTAAGCTGTAGATATGCTGCTGACTAAATAAATGAACCACTGGATAAAAGATGCTGCTCACTGTGAACTGTGTGACCTTGTTACTGAAGTAAAAGCTTTGGTTTTTAATAGGGCATTTTTCTTTTTTGTGTGATAATGATATGGTTTATTTTAGCCAATTGAGGGAGATGTATAGGCAATATGAAATTTAAAGTGAGATTAAACTCTAAATATGTTTTGTGAGCTGTAAATGGAATTTAAATATATAAAAATATGCATTTCATAGGTGAAAATGGCTCAACTCGCCACTGTGTGTTTCAGTTTGATTCTGTAGTAACGTATTAAAACAGCACAGTGACACAACACAGGCTGCAGAATTGCTCTTTTTGTCAGGAAACTGTGGTAGGTTTACTTCATGGCTTCAGTTCCCTGTGGAAAATGCTTGTATGACAGCAAGAAAAAGTGGGGGAAATATTTTATATAGCACACACTTAAACAGATATTGAATTTATTTATTTATTCATTTTTTATAGGTTTGCCTATTTTACGTGGTAAAACCAGTACAAAAATGAATCCTTTTAGAGCATCATATGCAACCCCTGCAGAGGGGTTTTGTGATCCACACCTGGACATTCAGACACTAATCATCCCCGTCTCAGCCTCTTTCCAACTGAGTAGACATTTCCAGAGTCATGCAGTGGGTGGAGTTAGATTCAGAATGGGGGTAAAGTTACGCTTTAAAATCTTACCCTATGCAAACCTTAAAATTTGATGACAGAACATAACCACTAAAGGTAACGTCTACAAAGTTAAGTTGTATAACATTTAGTGTTTTTCTTCTGCAGCTCAGTGAAATCTCATTATCTCATGCCAAACCATCTCCTCTTTGTCGTCCGGACTCTATATTTTTTCTTTGTGTCGGTGTCTATCAGGCTCGCTGTCATTCTCAGACGATTGCACAGGGAGCTAACACTCTAATGAGCATCCGTGCAACGGCAAGCCTCACAGCAAGTGTTTCACTTGCATGGAAATGCAACGGGAGATGCTGACACATTGTGTAATACACGCAAACTCTGGTCCTTTCCGTGGGAATGTTTATTTGACCCGACAAAGGAGCACCGTCCGAGGGGTGTGTGGAGTGAACAGTCAGTCTGTAGCAGCACACAGGGTGCAGAAACAGACACTTCATCACTGACTGTTGCCTGGAGCTTAGATGGAAGTTATCATCATACATTAATGCCACCTGTGAAGAACAGAATGAAATTTTCACTCCTCTTTTTTACAATAAATGAAGTGAAGAGGTACACTGACTCAATGAGCTGCTAGTGCTGCATTTGTCAGACATGCAGTAAACCTGGTTTTACAAAGATGCTTTGCTAAAGCAGTGGTGCAAAACAACGTTTGATGAGAAGTGTCTGGTAAACTGGTAAAAAGATCATATGATGAGCATATGCTGATGTTTTGAGGTAGAATCACGATCCATGATCTGAATCACAATTTTCTCTTCTCATATAAAATGCAGATGATTTACAACCAAACTACAACATTTTCCTCTAGTTTTCTCTGATTTCTGGAGTCTTAGTCTGTGTGTGATGGTTTGTTGTTGTTGTTGTTGTTGTTGTTGTCTGATTACAACCTCTACAAACCTTTTCCTGTAAATAAATTTGTGACTCTGCAGTGTTTTCCATTAATTAAATAGCCTAATTGATCTCATCAGAGTTTATGATGAATCAAAAACATTTTTACACTCTAACATAACTCTAAAGCATCTGTGTAAATCAGACTCACTGCACATCAGAGTTTAGAAGCCAGACCCACAGCTCACAGACTTATGGTAATTTTTCGGAATTATTTATTCTTTTTTTAAGAACACGATTTGTATGATGATATGATGATTGTGAGATCGCCCAGACCTAGTCCACAGATATTTTGGTGTGGGATAGTTATGGTCAAATGTTGGTAATAATGTGCCACAATTCACCATTAAAAAGAAGAATAATGGTGTAATTGTCATTTCCAGTAGGAGCACAATTCATAATTGCAACAGTATTTCATAACAGGATTGACAAGTACAGGGTTTCCCCTCGGTTTTTAGAGGACTTAGATGCTGTCTGACTTTCAGGAGTTTCACAGAGTTTATGGAAGGAATAGGCACAAGGGTGGGGGGTTTGGGGGTCCTTCTGCAAGAACATTTTTCAATTAAATAACCTGAGAATTATTACCTTATCTGTGTACAAAAGTCCACAGGGACCAACCATTAGAATGGGAAAGATAATTTAGTTTTGATGCTCTTCACATTGATCACTTAGGTGACGCCTAAGCCTTATAATGGTAGGGGAAATCCTACAAGTATCTTTTGTTACTTGTGTAGTGGTGCATGCCACACATAAATGCTGTTATATCATTAAAACTAATTTGCGTTTTTTGGTTATGCCAGAATGAATCCGTTTGGCAGCAACTTGAAAGTATTTCAACTTTTCAAGTTGAACAGTGATCCAGGGTATGTTAAACATTATTAGTGACAGTACAGTGTTGGTACGGAATAGATAGTTATGTTTCAGGTCTATTTTTAGGCACTAGTAATAGACACGAATTATCCCTCATCTCCAGTGTTTTCCTCTTTCACAAATGTATTCACACATTCATTTAGAGAACAGTGGGTATTTTGTTGTAAGCGCAGATCTAATGGGGCCCCTGTCCCTTTTGTATGAACTAGACATACAGTAGCCACAAGCCAAATGACAAGTAAACAAACCACATCGGAGTGTGATCCCGTTACTGCTTTCCTTTCAGTTTCCTATGTGCATTCTACTTAATATGCAGGTATAAGTTGATCCTCATTTCTTCGCTCACATTAGCAGCGGGGGAGACTGGGGACGGTCAGAACCAGTCGTATTCGGACTCCAATCCTCCAATCAGAAACATGCTAGAGTGAGGACACGCTGCACATGCTCAGTTAGACCCTCCATCCATCAGGAAGACAGAGGACACTCTCAACATCTGCTGCTGCATTTATGGAAAACCACTTGTTTTGGACATGAAAGTAATTGTTTTCGTGAGCAGTATATTTTTCACACCGTCCCGACTTTCTGTATGAATTAATTCAAACTTAGTTGATTGAAGTATTGTTTTCGGTGACTTCTAAGTGAAGTGGTTAGCATGTGTCATCGTCAGGGTGTTTAGCTGGCAGTTGATGTTCCGTCATGGCCACTTCTTACAACTGCTAAGCAGCCTCGTCCATTCAAATCAATATTGGGAATGATATGTTACATGTAATCATCTTCAATTGGTATGAGTAATTAGCAGCAACTTTTATATTCACAATTTGGTTGCTTTGGTCCAAAGAGTGTCTGAATAACTGAGAGAAATGTAAGAAGCCTCCCCTAGTCTTACTGCTGCTCCTTGACTCCCAGTTCAGTTTTCAAGCGTTTTTCTATTTTTTTTAAAACAAACATCAACCATGACTTTAAGTCGGCCTACCACTGCCATGACATGATATTACGTGTATAGAGGATTAAAGCAGCCCGTGGCATTATCTGATGAGCCCCTGTAATAAGGGTGACAGTGATCTAAAAGCAGACCTAGATGGCAGTGCCCCAATGATGTAACCACCCCAGCCACAGTGGCCTTTTAATGTCACTTAATATGCTGTTAATACACAGTGCTGCTGTTTAGATTGTTGACTTCCTTTCTGTGGAATTGCTTTCTGCAGGGTGGAGGCAAGTAAACAGAGTTTCCCCGAGGAGGTCATTATACAGCAGTCACATTATTATTTTGGTGTTACTATGGGCAATATGAGAATGGTGATCACAATCTGTAAAAATTCACACTTGTTGGCCATATCACTGGTTCCTGTAAATCAAAGAAACTAATAGCTTTGAATGAGTTGAGGAACCTTTTCTATTAGGATCCCCATTATCTGAATGTTATAGCAATCAGCTTACCTTCCTGGTGTCCACATTAGATAGACTAAGGTGATTCTGAATGCGTTATGTGTTACATCACATTCACATTAAAATGTGCCTCAGCATTGGTACGCTCCACATTCTTACACAATCATAATACATTTAAAATCTCTAAACTAAAACATAAGGAAACTATTTGCTTAAGTAAATATGGTCGGTATTGTTTTAGTTATGTTAGAGGCTTGAGTACAGCGTTTTGGTGCTAGTTCTGATGGAGTCACCCAGAATCAGTCAGACAGTCCTATTTTGTAAGACTTGTAATTTTGAGGTGTTTGCTTGAGATGTAGAAGACCACACTGCTCAGCAAAAGCTCAGGTGATATCTGATCCAACGTGTATTACTACATAAAGGGAGTACTGCATTGTAACTGCAATGCCTCGGCCCGTTTTACCAACAACTGTATTCAATGTGCTCTGTCTGACTGTCAAGGGCGAGCTTTTAGCTCGGTCCACCTGTTTTATATACTCTCCAGATATGGATAACTGCAGTTTAGGATTACAGTTTATGTCCTGACCTAAAGACCACGTGTTTAGTTTTTGGTATGTTATAGGTGCTGTGCGTATAGGCAACTGGACTTGTCTGTAGTTTCTTGAATATGTTTCACCTCTCCGAAAGGCTTCTTTAGTTCTTCAGAACCCAAGAAGCCTTTCAGATTATTCATGACATGTGGGTGTGGCATAATATACAGTGAAATCATCTGCATACGTTGTTACTCTTGCCTTTTGTCACCACTGAGGACAAATCACGTGCTACGTGGTGAACCTACAATATGTATGTGTTGGTTTTAATTTACCATGTACCAAGATTCTGTCAGACATGATTCTACTGCTCTGCTCGGCAGCGTGAAATGGTATTGGATTTAAACTTAAAAGAAATCATGATTTGACATTTATCGTGATTATTATATATATATTGATTGGAATTTTTAATCGTAATAGCATTTTTGTCTTTTGTCGTTTCAGTCTTGTTTGGTCTTTTACGTTGTTTTCGTACCAAAAATCAGCCTTTAAACTGTAAAAACAAAGATTTTACATTTATTGTTTTAAATCATCGATACTGACTGAATGTTTAATCGTGATAACGGCCCTACCTTTATTCAGTGGAAACACAGTGGAACAGCTTAGAACCAATCACCTTTTAGCTTCTAGATGGCATGTGGAAGCAATCGGCTAATATTCTGGTCAGGGAACAGAGAACTGGCAAAGGTCATGGTGGACACAGGCCTCTGTTATAGAAGGCATCTTTTGTCAGCATGCCCACAATAAACAAGCGAGCCATTCTCAGCTCTGCTCTGGTGTGCTTATGCTGCATGAAAACAAGCGTGACTATTTTAATTGTAATTAGAGGGAGAGAATGGGTATATGCTTTGAGCCAATAATAGGGAGTGAATGACTATGTGTGTGTTTGCGGGTCAGAGTGAGCCTGTTAGTTTATGAGGATATACTCATTGCATAGTTGTCCAGGGCAAGCATGGTCGGAAGCCCTTTCATTTTTGCCTTTTATGTGAAACTGTCATGACTGACACTTCACAAAACAGAGCTTTAAAATCGAACATTCAAAGGCCGTGATTGTAGCGTGTTGAGTCATACTGTTAATATGTTAGTGGGAAAGTATCTCATTGTACCTTTCTACAGCCGCTGCTTCATTAGTGTGACTCACATCCTGATATTACAGTTCTCTGTGTGTCATCTTACTGTCATTTCAGCCACGTAAAATCTGCACCCAGTTCAGCTGTTTAGTGAGTTTTTCCAGCAACGTCCTCTTAAACGACACCGTGGTTCATTAAACACTGGACAAGGCCAATTAGATTGATTTTCTTGAAGAATAGGTGTTCTTTTCTGAGCCTGTTGAATTGGGTTCAATAGGCTTTGACTCTATGATCAGTAAAAAAGGCAAAATGATAGAGATAAGTGGTAGTTGGTGAGGTTAGCCTTTATAAATATAGAAGAACAGTTGAAACTGCTGTTTCCTGAGCCTTTACAGGGATCATTAGTAATAACTCTGAAATGTCCTTGACGTATAAATGTCGTCGGTCGGCCTTTGAAGGACATTTGTAGAGGTTGTTTCTGTGCAAAGTGAACTGAGCCTCACATTATATTAATATGACGTGAAGACTATTAGACCATACTGACATCAAATCAAAAACAGTAGACTGAAAATAATGAACATTAACTTCACTCCAATGTGCAAATCAGTTTTCAGTGTCGACAACAGAACTCGACACATTTAACGGTCTCCCTTCCTTTTACTTCATTTTCACCTTGTTGAATAAGAACTCTAAGAACAAATCAGAGGCGTGTTTTCATAGCTCCCTTCATATTTGTCTCGTTACATCATTCACGTCATTTTGATATGATTTTATCTTGTGATGTCTGTCATAGGGCTGCACATTTGGGGGGAAAAAGTCATATTGCGATTATTGAAGGCAATAGTGGAGTTTTCCATTTCAATTTGAGTCTACTTGCTTGCTTATCAAAAAAATGCACAGATTACTCTGTTAGAGAGATATAGATAAAGATAGATATTTGTGTTGAAGTGTAGGGAATAAAAGTAAAAAGTAGTCAGAAGAATAAATACTCAAGGAAAATACAGATATATAAAACTCTGCTTAAGTACAGTCAAAATGTACTAATATGTCTTTACTTCTCACCTCTGGGACTAAGTCAGTAAAAACGTACATGTTTTTTTGAAAAAAAAACCTTGTTAATAGAAGGTGTATAATGGGTTTGATGCTAAAGCTACTCTCGGATATAATGCCACCAGCTCTGTGGCATCATAGGTAGCTACCATGGCCCCAGGCTCAACAATCACTCATCTTTTTGTTTGAAATTACAATACATAGTTGGGAAATGTACATACAGAATAAAAGTGGAAGTGCTCACAGGGACGTTACAGCACAGTATATATTGTCCTATCACATATACACAGACAAAGCCTGATCTTCCTCAGCCTCACCCCCTCCTCCATATCACTACATTTGCTTCAGTCAAATGATTTATGTCTAATTACCGGGTTTAAGCTTTGCACTTCCTCTGAAAGGCTCCATATTAGAAACCAAATCTTATAATTAACCCATCCTCTCACATGAAAGTAATGGCAGTGCTCTGCCTTGTCAGAGGCCCATGTTGACAGTTCTGTCATCTCAGCCCAGCCCTCCCCAGCACCGGCTTCCCAAATATCCCCACGGTTAAAGGAAAGATGAGCTTAATGGAATACTTACTGCTGGAGATGAGAGAACAGATTGACCTTGACAGTTTGCCGGTGAGGTTTTCTGATCTGAGAAGCATCCAGCCACATAAAATCTCCAATTTAGCCACAAAGCATCACTTTTTATTTCGTCAGGTTAATTACATGTTCAGAAGCTGAACTGATTTCATAGAAATGTTTAAAGCAATATACTATTATTTAATTGAATGTTCCAGTGCTACTTAACTAAGTAATTTTTCTGTGCTTTTATACACTTTAGATCAATACCACTATGTTTCCCTTGATCTTCAGCTGATAATAAAAGCTTGTATAATCCCTACAAAAATGCAGCATGGAAACAAATACATTGCATAGTTAAACTTTTAATTGGTCTCTACTAGTGACGGGATTGATACAACATTTAGTGTGTGTGTGTCAAGCGGCTGAAAATTGATGCCAACTCACAGAACCATAATTTAGTTAATGTTAGATCTTATCAGGTGACGTCATAATTTGGTAGTCTATGGACAAGATGTTAAAGATCATCACGGATGTCGTCTGATTTTTATGGAACCAACATTTTTCACTAAATAGTTGTTTATTCAGTGAACTGAACCACTTCTCCCATAGGACTCCATTCAAACACAACAGACTCTGGTCTCCCTTCGAAGACCCAAAGGCTGTGACATGTTTACGCCCACACATTGGAATCTTTTGTATTTAGTCAGAATACCAGATATAGGTTGCTTCTGGCTCCAAAAAAACAAGATGGCGTCGACCAAATGCTAACCTCAAAACGACAAATCAATGGATGACGTAACAGAGGCTACGTCCACTTCTTTTATACACTGTCTGCTTTTATAGTGTTTATTCCTAAGTAAGTCATACTAAAATATCACACCGGTACAGAAAAAGATAAAAATTTTCTTATTAAAAATGTTGCCATAGATCCAGGTATGAACTAAACTATCCCTTAAATAATGACTAAAACACATATTAAGAGATTACCTTTAAAGACAGCATTGCTTTTTAGGTTTTAGATTAGTACCTAGCTAATAACAGTTTTCCACGATGTATGAAGTTTTAACCCTCACTTGTGTTAAACCTGGCCATCCTTCAGACCGGTGCCTTCGCTGACTGATGTAAGGGAGTTTCTGGAGTGGATTAGTACTGCTAAAGGAGCTTGTTGACATCAGATGGCATGGGAACTATAAATCCACACACAAGGCTCAATGAAGGAGCTCAGGCAAACCTACAGCAGGCACGTAGAGAGGGGGAAAAACAAATAAACTAATCCCAAAGCAATATCCCCGCCGTTGGCAGGTTCCCATAGACATTTGGTAGAGAAACACGATGGATACAAGAACAGTCTGGATGTCGGTGAAGCGCTTATTGGGTGTTTTCACTCAGCCTTTTGTTTTTGGTCAGAAATATTCAACATATGTAACAATGTGAGCAGATTTGCGAAGAGACATTAATCTCTTTTAAGTTTGCTGAGTTTTATGATGATGTTTCTAAAATGTAGAAGTTGTCTGTTGCGCGTCCTTTCTCACGTGTCAAAGTTTCAGTTCCAGTGACACTGAATGCCTCCGTCAATTGGACACTTAAAAGTAACATGTACATTCTAAATCACAGATGATGGATAATAATAGTCATCATAATGAGAAACCAGTCCACTCAGCATCAGATTGCTCAGTAATCCCACGGTAAACTCTCGCTAAAACCTGAGTGAGTCAGTATTATTACAGATAATCCTCTGGTCTGGTTTATGTGATGTGATGATGAACGCAGACCTAAACCACACACACACACACACATGCACACACACACAATTCTGTTTCCAAATTGATTGCATTTGTCTCAGTTTCAGCAGCCACATAGATCACAGAACACAAAGCAGATGGCTGCTACATATACAGTAATGTCATAAGAGACTGTTAGGTGGCGGTTAGTGGTCGAATGCCATCAGTGCTGTCATCAGCTGATGTATGGCTCAGTGTACCTAAACATCAGACTATGAATGTTGTAGTAGAATGACTACATTATCACATTCATATTTTTATTGAGAAACATTTATTTCAAGGTTTGAGTTATGCTTATTGTTAGATAGGGTTGTAAAAAATCCATCATCACTTTGATTTCAATTTTTGTATTAACAACATTCAATTTTCAGAATGTGTTCAAACACAATAATTCTACAGAACATGTTTACAGATGATGCATTAATAAGGGCACGGAGAGAAATACGAACCCTCACAAGCCACTTTTCATTTCCACCACACGAACAGAGATTATTGCTAGATTTTTGATGATTTGTTTATTACATTGAATAAATAGTTTTTATTGTTTTTAATTTCTGCAGTGACAGCAGAGGGGATTGACACACTATGGCCATTGTGCCTGAACAGGTAAATATGAATAATGCGATACAGAATTAGACAATTACAATTAAAATACAAAGAATGTCAGGAAACACTCTCTGAATGTGGGACTATCTGATCCTGTGGCCACTGACAACATTGGGATGAAATCCACCAGCATGCAGTCCTTGTGCTCCAGGGCCTAAGACTCATGTTTTAACATCCTCTTCGAATGAGTCATTTATATCTAGAGAGGGAGCAAGTTACTTCCATGGAGTCCACCATGTTGTGCTGCAATGTTTGTAAGATGCGAACAGACTTCTTCTCTTGTTCTTTTTATGGCAGGTAGCATCCATGCATTATACTCACCTACTATGTGTGAGTTTGGACCAGAGTTCACATCCCTTTAACCCAGGGGTAGGAAACCCACAGATCCTGAGCTTCATGTGGCTCTTTAGCCCCTCCCTTCCACTACTACCACAATATGGATGTTGCTCCAACATTACACAATGAATGTCCTGTTTTGTTGGAAATACTGTAGTATCCAACAATAAAGATGACAAACGTTTCAATTGTTTTCTTTATTGTAGTTCTGTAATGTCATAAATGCACCAAAAATTGCATTATTGCATAAGGACAAATTTTCTTTTTGTCTCCTTAATAGTAAAGAGTAGAAGGGAACAAGATGTATCAAGATACAAACACATCTGTAGTCTGTGATTTTGTGTTTATTTTTGTTAATTTTCATTGTTTTTCTTCGATAAAGAAAATGAGTGCAATCTGAGTTCTTATTTAACAAGACAAAAACAATGTAAAAGACTCTTATTTGTGGGTTTAAACTCTTAAAGTCCAGAGAGTATGAACATAGCAGGTATGTATGTCTGTCAGATAATGTTTGTGTTGACATGTCATAAGCCTTTGATTTTAATGTTTGACTGAACCCCTCCTGCATGTATGTGTGAGACTCAAACCCTAATTTCCCAGCCTTACATTACCTATGTAGCCAATTAGCCAGGTGTGGTTTTGTCTCATACTCTACTATAAACTACAGTCTCTGTGTAAAACACAGAGGTGGAGGAGGAGTATCGGACTGAACAGGACTAAACTTTGTTACTTGTGACATTTGGAGCTGGTTAGTCGTCTTCTTCATGTTCATTCTGCAATTCTGATTGGCCATGGGGCGCAAATATGTGCACCTCAAGATGACTGTTTAATCCTCCAGTGAAAGCACAGCCTCAGGTAGTATTATAATAATTTTGTTTTTGACATTTTTGCTACATTTAATATCATGTTTAAATAGCCCTTCTTCACTTTATGTGTTTTAACTGAGTATGTAAACAAAATAAACCCTAAAGACTAAAGTCTATATGGTGATAATGATTATCACGATATAAAAACATATCACAATAATGATGATTATCATTTTATAGCCAACCATAGCCAGTGTAGGGGTTGGTGAGGCACGTTCACCACTAGGGGGTACTAAATATCACACACTGAACCTTTAACGCCACCCCTTTTTTAACCAGCATGTTTGTTTTGTTAAATAGCAAAATAACCTGGAAACCCACACATCATGCACTTTGCTCTTAAACTTTTTGACCCTCTTGTGTTTGGTCAGCTCGACTGATGCCAACATACGCAGCAGAGCCAAATACTTGAGCTGAAGTTACCATGCTCATCCCTGCTTGCTTTTCAAACAAGCAAAGAAACCCCACCCTCCCCCAAACCTCTCCTAGCACCCAAGTCCAGGAGCGTTGCCAAAAGCAGCCTAATGCTAAACATTCAAAGCACCGAGGAAGAGAAAGCAAACTCTGGGAAGGTACAGGATTGACGTCAGAGAGAGCCACATGTAAGAAATTCCTTCCTAATTACTGGGAATGCACTGGCTTATTGTATAAAAACTGTTCCGGCTCATATTCATGCTTTAAAATGTGGCTCTTTGTGCTACTTTTTAGTCCTTTTCTTCAACTTTTAGCCGGCCCTTTTATTTCATCAAACTTATTACCTCCTTTTTCGTCTCCTTAAACTCCAGATAGAGTTTCCTCCTCCTCCTCCTCCTCCTTAGCCTACCTTTTTTCTTCTCCTCTTCTCTTCCTCTTCCACTCCTCCTTACAAAGCTGGACTACACTAGATCATTTTTTGAAATTGCAGACTTATACCTACACCCACTTTTTTGCTGGATTTATTTCTTGTGCACACAACGAACGTGTTTGGATTATTTCTGCTGACCCACTGGTCTCGGGGCTGCACCTGTTATTTTTCCCTGCAGGAATGTACAAGCAGTTCTTCATGGCCTTGTTTTTACAGCAGTTCATGGATTTTGATAAAGATACACAAGAGATCAATAAAGAAGACAATAATTTAGATTTTATTGTTGAATAAAGTACTACCAGTAAGTCGGAGAAAGATATCTGTTATGTAAACTGAAATAATACCGCAAAAATAACATTTTTATTTACATATTTCAATAGGGCTGTAAGTCAATAAAAAACTAATTAATCATACAATTTGCTTTAATTAGTTGCGATGAATCACTGTCTTCAGTACTTAAATGTAAAATGATCAAATCCTCTGTTAGTTAGACCAAAGACCAACTGTTTGGTCTGAACCGTGGTCCAGGGGAGGTTTAACATCTGCACATTTGGTTCTGATCAGTCTGAAAAGGCCACTTATTCTCAGCCGATTATACACTAATGAAAACATAATTAAGAATATTGTTTTCAATTTCTGCAGGTGGATCCCCCTAAATGTTACACACTGGACCTTTACTTTAAGTGTTCTATTTTTGTAAAGTGAGATATGTTTAAAGAGGGCATGAAAACGGTAGAAGGGAACTGAAGGAGATGAAGTAGAGTGTGTTCATTTAAGAGAGAAAAGGGTTTCACACACACTGAGGATTTGAGCTGAAAATGGAGATGGGAGTGAACCTGAGGTTTGTGGAGGCTCCCGTATCAACTGGAGGAATGCCTTTGAAGCTTTTCCTCCCTGCCTTCTTCTGGATGTGTTCTATTAGTGGGGGACAACTACTGATCCAACACAAGATAGACAGATAAATGAGTATACTGACAGGGTGAAGGAGGCTGGTGTTTAATGTACCGTAACTCCCTCTGCTGTGGGAGTCACATTTTTACATCTTCATTCAACACATGACTCAATTAATCATTTATTGAACTCTTGGCACTTGACTGTCAACAAGCATGCTGTTCTCAGATGTGATGTGTGCTGACGCTGTCCCCCCCCTGGCTGTAAGGCTGCAAACCCTGGACATTGAAGTCATGTCACATCTGTCCAAACCTGTGTCATGACTTACTTTACTGCATCTCTGTTTTAAATGCCTCTCTTTCTTTTTATTATGGTCTTGGTGACTCTGCTGATAGGTTGTTAATATGTCAAGAATTACTGTGAGTGCCAGTAGACATTTCAGCTGGGAACAGAGTGTAGAAGCGAAACTCTGACAACAATATTATATTAGCTATCAGTTTTAGTCAGTATAAGTGCTTGTAAATTCCAATGTTGTTAAATAAAATGGAATAGAAATATTCCACTGGAAATAATATCAAATGCCTGTAATAATGGGTAAACAGAAAGGACTACAATATGCATTTAAGAGCAACATTCACAATATAGCATTCATTTCAATTAAAAAGTCCTTCGTTTATGCCAACTTTATAACTAAGGATAGATAACTTAGCACACAGTTGTAGCAAACAAACACGGCTGAATATTAATTATAAGATTTTTACATTTTAAATTAGGTAGTGATGTAGCATTTGAGGCTGAGCAAATACTGTATACCACATAAAGGTTAGTTGTAAGACAGAGACACCTTGTTCTTTGTTTGTTAACAACTGTGTGCTAGTTAGCATGGTAACTTACGGTTTTTATTGATCTAATTAGCACTATATTGTAAATGTAGCTCTCAAATGCATTTTGTCGCTGCCATTTCCTTTTCAATGCCTGAGCTCTCTCTGATAGATCATTTAGTTACTATACTATAATGTAATATAATGTCATAAAATACTGTTAAAATGCCATCGCAAGTCCCATCGGACAGCCTCAAATTACAATGCATATTATTTCTTAGTCTGTGTCCATGGTGAGTGAAGAACCTTCAAAATTCTCATAAAGTCTGTATATAATGAGTGACATTTGTGGATTTAGCTGTGAGTGAGCTCTAACACACTGTTTAATCCATATCCGTCATCGCTCCAATTCAGTTTTGGGCTTTGGAAAGGTAAAAAATACAACATTATCTCTGAACTTTGAAGATATCTGCTGTCAGACTTCCTGGTTCTGTATTCACACTGTTTTGGCATTTTTACTTGTTTTGAAAGCTTTTCGCCTCATGCTTACTTACGGTTGCTAACGTAGGATTGGACGGTGGCTGTCCTTGGGAGGGGCTCAGTGAAGGGTCAGATGGTGTCTTCTAGTTTGCTTTGGGTTTCTCTGCCCACCAGTAGAGCCCTGCCCTTCTGTCAATGGACACAGCCCTTACAAACACACAAGCTAATCACAGGGCTCTGACACATGTGCACACTGTGGTTAGTGACTGACACCGGTAGCTGCAGCAGACGCTTCAGCATAAAGCAACGCCACTGAGCATGACCGGACATGTCGTATTCACACCCATTTTTCAGGCATCCAAACACACAGCAAACATAGTTCTTGTGAAAACTAAGTGTAAGACAGACGAGGTGTAATTAACTGAAGTGCCCGCCACAGCCTGGTGCTAGTTTTTCTTGTCCACTTTCTGTTTATCTCACTTTCTCTTTCATATATCCATAGCTCTGTGCCGGTGACAGCTGTGGCTGGAGGCGTAATATTTTCAGGTTCTCCTGTCTTCAAATTTGTTTCTTCCAATTTGGCGCAAACCTTTAGGACTTGAGGGGAATTGATTTTAATGCAAATGTGTAATAGGAATAAATGATGAAGTAATGACTTCACTGTGATATCACACTGATATCACAGTGTGATATCACAGTGGAACTGTAAGGATTATTCTCCCAAACCAATTGCCGTTTTTGAATGCATCAGAAGCAGTGTTTCCCATTAATGATAGAAACTTTGGCAGATCGTTATAGTCTATTTTATTCAGCCATAGTCTTATAATGAACCAACATATTGTGGCGAGCAGAGCTTCACTTAACCATGTAGATGATGATGCAAATTGATTTTGGGACTAATTTGGAATGTGCTGGTAATGTTACAGTGCACAGCGACGAAAATGAAACTAACCACACAAACAGCATTTTACAATATACACATGTGCACAGGTACATCACCACCGGTGTTTAGACTGTCAGATACACAATAAAACACACACAGACCTGCGGCTGCAACGGACAAATCAACACAAGTCAATCACATAAACTTAGTATTAATGTTAACAGCAATGTTACAGTCGTTTGTTTTTTATTTGCTAACTAATGATTGTTTGTCAGAATCCAGTGTTTGGTTTTACAGTGAGCTAAGCAGCTCCTCCAAAGACACAGCAAACAAACCCTAGAACATTAATAATGCTCGTCTTTTGAAAAACATACACGTTATTTTTCAACAACAAATCAGATCATCAGTAAGTTATCAAGCAAACAGGTGTCTGTACTATGCCTGTGCAAAATCATGAATATGGTACCTCAATAGTGAAATGCAATAATTCTACAATTTTGGTCAACATCATACAGTTTTTGTCCCATTTTTGCTATTTTGAGCTGTTGCACTTTGACAAAGTCCGAACCCAACTCATGTGGCAGTATGATCAGTGCTGCTTGCAGCTCTAATTAAGGTGTTGGATTTGTATGTTTTTTCAATGTTGGATAATATGCCACTTTTCCACACTGCTGTATCAAGTGGACTTGCCTCGACTTGGCACGGATTGGCTCATTTTGGTTGGCAGCGTGTTGCATTTCCACTGCAGGCATAGTACTTGGTCAGCGTGGCTGATCGTCATAGCAACACAGCGTAAACTATTGTGACGTCATCTTCAGCGGGACACAAGCAACAATTGAGGAGGATAAAACTCAAAACCGTGAGTTATAATTTCGAAATAAAATGTTACATTAAGACTTTTTCAGGCGAGAATGTAGTTGTTTGCATTTCAAATCTCTGGTCAATTTATCAAGATGGAGCTTACTTGAAAATTTGCTCTGACGTTTTTGCCAATTTCCCACCAGCTTTCTTCGGTACCCTATGTCGTGACATGATGACACATATATACATACGTATTGACGCAGCGACAATTCTGGATCAACCAATCTATGATCTGCATGATTTTATGTCACATTTGGTATCGCCTCGGCTCACTTTGAGCCTTGACAAAGGTACTAGAAATAGTATCCGATGGTATCTTGTGGACCCTGCTCTCATGCAGTGGGAACACCAATAAACTCGCTGTGCTGAGGGAAGTTGAGCTGATACCGGCAGTGGAAATGCAGCAATAGATACAAATGCAAATGGCATGATGTAGCAGTGTTGAATCTGATCTAGATTGATACTGTGCAGATGTACAGTGTCACTACTCTGCACAGACTGAAGGACATGTGGGGATGATGTTAATGTGTACATTGTAGAGCTACATGTGTATTTTACTATATTGGTGACCTATTTCATAACAAGTAAGTGGAATCTGCAATGTGATGTCCACATGTTCCTACAAACAAAAAGGCCTTTCTCTACCCAGTGACCCCTCCTTCTACACATCTCTGTTCCAAAAAGACACACACAGACATGCACACGGAACCCGTCTTATGTATCATGGGGAACTTGTGTCTCCCTGTGGACTAGCCTCGTGTTGTCGGCCTTCTGCCAGACCCCATGGTCACTCTCTGAGCAGTTATTGTATGTGTGAGGCACAGCCATGGACCTGAAATGTATACTCTGCTGAAGCTTCACATTTAACCTGATAAGTGTGTGTCAGATTTATTTTTGCAGCTCTGTTCCTTTTAGTTTTATATATATATATGTGTGT
>JAPQRN010000015.1:3090741-3100873 GCA_037367275.1 Coranthus polyacanthus | reverse complement strand
TTATAAAACTCCCCTGCACAAAAGATCTGGTGACCTACAGTGGAGAATCCTGCATGGAGCCCTTGGCTTAAACCTGTATACCTCCTGCATTAACCCCCTGGTCTCTAACAGATGTGTCTTTTGTGGTATGATTGAAATGGTTTATCATGCTTTCATGGACTGTATGAGACTGTCATTTATTCAGGGTTTTAGAGGAGGTTTTCTCAGGTTTTAATTAGAACTGGTCCACAACAGCTTTTATTTTTGGTGCAGGATACCACAAAGTAAATGCAGTCAAATTGCAGCTTTTAATTTTTTTAGTGGGACAAGCTAAGCTAGCCATTTACAAAAATAGAAAAAAGGAAATTATGAATAAACAAGGCCAAGACATCATAGTGATGTTTGTCTCCATGGTGATGGCTAGAGTTTGGGTGGACTTCAGGTTTTACAAAGCTATGAACAATCTTGATACCTTCATCCAGCAGTGGTGTTACTCAGGTGCTATATTTTCTGTGGTGGAGAACGAACTTGTATTTAGCATCATTTTTAAGAAAGATGTCTGAGTGAGCAATTGTTGAAAATAAAGCTGCTGTAAAATCTCCTCTCCTCATTTCTCCTCTCCTCTCTCATTGTTTTCTGTTAGCATGTGGGTTTTGTGTTGAGTTTAATGTGTGAACATCTACTAAAGAAACAAAGGAAGCAGCCTTTGTCTAGACTATGAAATTCAAGAATATGCATTTAGTGTGTGTTTGTGTGTATACGATATGAATATTTAATATGGGCCCCTCCTTACATCATGTATTAATCATGGAGCAGTCTGCTGAGGCTGAAAATAGTGCCTAGCAACCCAGAAAAACAAAAACCTTATAGTGGTGGTATATCATGTGCTGCTGCTCATTCATGTGTGACACAGCACATGGTCTCCTCACTTTTTCCCTACTTTAACACTAGGTTTTCTTTCCTTAAATCCATCTGCAGGCGTGATGCCTGCTTGAAAATGTACTCCTCCATTTTTGTCCCGCTAGCTTGGCATCCCACGTTGCAACATGACACACATACGTATCAACACAGCGACAATTCTGGGTCGACCAATCTACGATCAGCATGATTTTAAGTATAACTTTAGCTTATTTGAAACCTCAGCGAAGGTGATACTGAAAACGGTACCTCATAGTACCTGGTTGGTCCCTGCTCTCACCTAATGAAAACACACAGAAGGCCGTGTTAAGACAAGGCGAGTTGAGCTGATGTTCCATACGGACCACTGACATATAAACAGAAATATGTTGTGTGTATTTTAGTTTAACAAGTTTTAACATTATTTTATAACATTATTGTAACTAAATGATTGGTCAGATATAGATCAAATATTTCATTGGAAATTATTTCAGTAATAATAGATCTGAAATATTAGAGAGAAGTAAACAGAAAGGACTACAATATGCACTAGAAAGCCACGTTCACAATATAGCATTGATTTGATCAACAAAAACTCCTTCCTTTGCTCCAAGGTAAGATGCTAACTAGCATTCGCTAGCTTTGCACACAGTGGGTAGCAAACGAAGAAAAATGGGTATCTGTCTTGAAACAAATGGTACTGGTGTTTCTGTTTTGTGCGATACAGTATTTACTCAGCCTCAAATGTTACACCAGTACCTCACTTAAAATTAAAACATTTGTAACTTATATTAATATTCTTTGTTTGCTAACAACTCTGTGCTAAGCTAGCTAATGTTAGTTATGTTAAACAAAGGACTTTTCATTAATCAAATTGATGCAACGTAACTCTTATGCATATTCTAGTCCTTTCTGCTTCTCTTTTTACAACTGTTTTAACAGACATTTTCTATTATTTCTTATTGAATATCTCTCACCACTGTTGTTGCAAACTCCACAGAGTGACATTGACATTGAATTTGGCAGCCATTTCTAGAGAAACCAAGGAGTGGGAACAGTAGAGAGTGATGTCAGAGTATTAATAAACTGGTCCTCCAGAATTTCTACCCCCAGTCTGTTACTGCTACTTGACTTATTTTAATCTGCTCCAAGTAACTATAATCATGAGACTGTCCTGTGGTTAAGCAAGGCATGCTCATAGGAGTCAGTCACCTTCTAAACAAGTGGACTAAAACCAGATCCTGGGCCACGATATCTATAGAATTTTTTACTCGCTTAATAATGCCTGAAACTAAATGATTCTTTGAAAGCTGTGGTCAAATGCTTATTTTTGAGATACTAGTTTTGATGACACTATCTTCTCCTGCTTCCTGTTAGGTGGCGTGACCAGCAAGGAGCAGCCTCTGAGACTTGTTAAAGCAGCTGCACTTCACCATTTTGGTAGGACCTTTCTATGTGTGTGTTTGTATTGTCATTGTTGGGAGACCCATGTGAATGCTTGTTTTATTCTTTGCTAGAGATACACCAATCGACTGGGTGGTGAAAGAAATCCATGTGCAACCATCCAACCATTGTATGGCTCATGCATGTAAATGTGATAGGCACAGAATGGGATATATCCCAGTGATCGGCCGGTCATTTAATCAGGGCTGCTCAAGATGAAAACCGGCCGATCATTGGGATATATCCCATTCTGTGCCTGCCAAATTTACATGCATGAGCCATACCATGGTTGCACGCAGATGGTAACATCGCAGCCACACACATACAAGCTAATGTGTTGTATAAGTAGTGCCAGGCTGTTATAAATCCATCTGCTTTTGCGACACAGTTTACATAGCAGTAACATGTAGAAGGGCACCCGTACGTCCTCCAAACCCGCTAATTCAACCAAACCCTTATTCAAGGGTTTCCACTTTTCTTCTCTGTCTCCAAATGATGTAAGTGAGCTCTAGAGCTATATTTAGCAGGATCTGTGGACCTCCATTTTTTCATGTGAGACCAAATAACTTCAGGGCCTGGGCAATAAAATGATAATTAGCATTATCGTGATATATTTTGATATTGATTTTGAGTTTCTCTTGTCTTTAGGGTTTATTTTGTTCACATTCTCAACATCAACAGTGTTTCAGTGTTTTTACTGTATATTTGTGAAATTCTACTTGTTTGTTTGTAACTATCTTTTACGCCATCGACGTTGAGTAAGAACTCAGATTGAACTCATTTTCTTTAGCTTGATTTAATAAACAAAACAAGCACTAAATCACAAAATCTACAGGTGTGTTTTTGTCTTGTTGCGTCTTTTACTAATAGTTTAAAACCACAAATAACCATCTGGTTTCTTCAACTTTCACTTGGGACCAAAAATCACCCTTTAAACTGGAAACAAATAATGATTTGATATTTATTATTTATTGTGACTGACTGACATTAAAATGTTTATTGTGGTAATATTTTTGACTATCGCTCAGCTCTAACTACAGTAATAATACAAAAAGTTAAAAGCTGGGTTGCAACAAAGTGAAAACTAATGGAGACATTAATTTTTGATTTTTTTTTCCCATTCAGCTAAAAAACATGATGTTTCATTCATTTATTATTATAAATATTCAGCAACAACAATTGCTCAGGTTTAGAGACACATACAGAGAATCACAAAACCGATGAAAAGGGACAAACTTCACAAATTCATAGCTGAAAACGTATGTTGAGTAGAGCTATAGGATTTTGCAATGTCCCATTCATTTAATAGACGTTTTCACATAAAAAAGTCCAAGTTTCCATGTCATAGATTTTCTTGGAAAAGGCTTGGCATGGAATGACATGCATACATATATACAAATTGTATATACAGTATGTAGTAGTTGCAAAAAGACTGTATATAAAGATGGACACCACAACACTATGTCCTCCCACTGTGTGAAATTGAAACCAAAACCCAGCGGCCACGAGAGCTGCCATATTTCCTGTGTGACTATAGACTGTTCATAATTATTTGACCAAGGACCCGTGACGTCACCAATTAATTTCTGAATGACGTTTTGAAGCCAGTAGTTTGCCATGGCCATCAACATGTTGACTTTTTGGAGCCAGAAATGACCATATTTGGACAAAAGGGAGGAGCTGTGGGAGTGGGAGAGCTAATGCTAAATGCTAGCTTACTGACAACGTAAAATGGTAAATTTCATCAAGCACTTCCATAACAAAGTCATTTTACAGTTTTCTTAGTAACTTATTAACCACAAGCACAGTGGAGCTGTGTGTCAGGAAAAAAATATATGTTTTGTTAAGTAAACAGAATCTCTGACTCGGCAGGCAGAGTCGTATAGACCTGTCAATCAAAGCCTGACACGGCAGACATCAAACCTAGATGACTTAATCCAAGATGGACCAAAACACTTGAAGTTATCACTTTGAAGTGGACTCCTGTTGTCCATCTTTATATACAGTCAATGATGGCAGATTGTGAGCCGTTCTTGGACCCCGTTTTAGCTGCTTGCAGTTGTAGTTTTCTATATATATACATGGTACCTATGCTGACTGTGAAATCCCCTTAGTTGACTTTGGGCTGAGTGATTGATGCAGTCATGTCTTTGTTGTCCTGATGTGTAGTAAACCAGGGGTGATTACAGAGCCTCCGTATCCAGTGGTGGATGTGCTGTTATCGTGGTTGCCTTAGCAGGCTAATAAACGGCTCAGGAGTCCAGTATGTCATTGTCTGTTTATTTGAGAGAACTTATCATTTACTGTTTGAGTGTGCAATCATTTCCACCAACTCGCGTCGCATGTTGTTTTTAGTACACGGCAATGTATTATTCAGCGGATGACTTCTTTTAGAACCTGCAGTGTGCATGGAAACGCACGCGTGACATTTTGTTGGAACTTCACACTCTTGTTGACAGGAACGTGGGATGTTCACAGCACATCAGCATGTCATCAGCCCACAGGCGGTATGTTTATCCCATGTGGCGGGAGCAAACGCTGAGGCAGCAGTGATGTCACAGATATGGCTGCCAACACCGCTTAATAGCATGTTTGATTGTAGCACTGACACATGTAACTGAATACAAACACGCAGATAAATACTTGAAGGATATGTAATGGGTTTGGAAATATTGTAGTTAACTGTCAGCTGTTTAGAAATGTAGATCAGAGTATAGTTCACTTGCTGTAGTTAGACCATCAAAAATGTATTCACAAATGCAGTTTTCTAACCAGTGTCATTGATGTATTGCTACACACTGAAGCACATTTGAAAGCTGTTATGCATAGAGAACTTGGCTGTGATGGTGGCCGACGGCTTTGATGGTTAGTTTGAGTTCAGTTCCAGATTTGCTGATTCATTACTTTGAGTTTGATAATCAGGGATCCAATTTATTTATTTTTTGATTTATTCATAGAGATATTTATTACTTTGGCTTAGATGTTCACTTCAACAGTTATCTAATTTCTATTAAAGTCAAAAATAGTAATAAATAATTTCCAACAGAGATGGGTGTCATTCAAAGATTTTTTATACCAGTACCAATACAGATCATTTGGCTTCAGTACCAGTTCATAAACAACACTTTTTCTGATACCAATTTCCCATTTTAATAACAATAAACTTACCTTACACATCACGGTACAAACTTTTAGTTTTATTTTTCAGCTGGTTTGCATTTTTATGCACTCAAAGCAGTTCGACAACATAAGAAACAAACTTATTTACCTCAGCTTGTTGTCTGTTAACATAATATAAGTTTTACAAACGTATAAAAGGTTTTTTTTGTTTTCTGCATGCACTAACACTGATGACATTTACTCTTCAAGTATTGAAATTTGGTGTCAAAGAGCAGTTTGAGCAGTTTACTTCCGAGGCTGACAGCATGAATATGAAATTTCAGTAGAAGGAAGGGAAGACGCACATGGTGCACTTTGTTTTTTTTTTTGGGTGACAACGAGAGGAGACATGACAGATTTAGTCTCAAAGAAAACTAAAATGGTGCCAATATGGCAACATGTCAGATTTGAAGCTGACAAAACATGTCAAAACTGATTGTGGTGCTGCTGTAATCTCACATAGCCAGACCTATGTCCACACTTTATTAGAGCTCCTGCTTCTTCTCATTATTTAGTCTTTATTGGTTGTTTAACCAGCTTTGAGGTGCATTACTGCCACCAAGTGAACTGGAGTTGCTACGTTCTCACTCACCTAGGCTCTGTCAGTCTCATTTCTTCCACTCGGGAGCATCTGCTGAATGAAAGTGTGACACCTAGTGGTTAAATTTGGTGTACTGGTTCGGTCCATTGATTGGCTTCATATCAAACTGGTTTGAAAATTTTGGCCCAACCTTACTGGTGATAATGGACGATCGATCGTCTGTCGACTTTTTTCCTGTGAGAAACTATCATTATCATATTGGCTTTTAAAAATCCACTATCAGTCGACCTCTGTTATTAAACATTGTCATTAAAGATTGTATTATAATGGAATTAAATTCGTTTACTATAGGCATGGACAATGTCTTCTTTTATTGATACCAATTATTCAAGGAGATCAGTAACCCATATTTGAAACTGTTGAAAAACTCCAACACAAAACGGGAAGTGAACTGGAAAACTGCAAAAGAACTATTATTGAATAATAATAATAATAATAATAGTAGTAGTAGTACTAGTAGTAGTAGTAGTAGTATTTCAATATTCAGCAATATGTGATGAATATTGGCATTTACTGTATATTGGAGTTGAGTAAGTCTGGTTTAAAATCATACACAACATTCATGGAATTCTTGAACAGTAAACTCCCAGCAGTGAAGTGCCAGATCAGATTACACATGTAAAATGTAGAGCTGGGTGCAGCCCTAATAATAACCAACTGTTTTAATGCCTGCCAAAAAAGGACAACAGCATTTTATTGGAATAATTACAGCACAATGCTGCATTAACACATTCTTGAGATGTGTGAGAATGTATTAACTGGATTCCAAGAGCAACAATAACACTTCCTTTTTGTGTGTGTGTCCTTTGCTATGAACTGCATTTTAGCATAGAGCCTAATGGGATAACAACTGCCAGCGCTGGCGACCTGAAACACACCAGTCTGTCAGTTTGTGTGTGTTTTTTTTCTTTTTTAAAGTTTTGGATGAAAAGAAGAATGAGCGTCAATCAGAGTGAATGATTTGAAAATGAGGAAGAGCACGGGGGAGGAGGCTGAAGAGGAAGGCTCTGCGATGGAGACAGATTTGGGTGCATATTAATCAGGATGACTAAACTGTGCACAGGAGGAGGTAGTACAGTAAGACGAACAGAAGTCAGCACCTTTCACAGTCACATCCACGGTCACATGTGGGCATGAGCATCTGTTTGGATTTGTGAATGGGCTTGTGACAGTAGGAGAGTAGAGCAAAAAAAGACAAGACAAGTAGGAATGACTGACGTTTGTGTGTGTGAGCTCGGCCTGTCTGTACTGTCCATCACACTGTTACAGGCTAAACTCAGCTCTTCGTCCCCACAAGCCAAAACAGCTTTCTTCCACTCTGCACAAATTAGCAGCAGCCCACGCTCTGCTCACACATAACTGTCAGAGCACAGACGCTGCAGGGAGTGAGGAGGAGGAGGGGGAGGGGGAGGAGGGAGAGGAAGGTGAGAGGAGTGATGAGGAAGGAGGGGAAGAGAGAACGAGAGAGAAAAAAACAAATTGGTAAAGGGAGGAGAAGCGAGCGAGTGAGAGGAGGAGCAGATGTGACGGATAACAGGAATCGCAAGTGGTTCTGGAGCTCGAAGAAGGCGGCCTGCCTGCGGCTCCTGCGATCGGTGCCTGCTGTGCACTGTAGGGGATCATCAAGAAATGTGACAGTTGTCTTTTTTACTTCTTTAGTCCTTTGTCCATTTTCTGTCTGCACAGCACTAATATTGAGGCTTAGCAGAGTGACAGCTGGTGGACAAGCGAGGAGGATGAAGAGCTGCGCACACAGGAAGTGGCAGACCTGTTGGCCAGCTTCTGTCCTCTGACTTAAAACCGCAGAGGCCAAAATCGTGGGGGGGCAGTATTTGGAAAATATACACCTTCCTTCTGCAGTTTTCTCCTCCGGTTCAAATCAAAAGACTAAATAAAAAGATAGATGACCTGACGCAGTTTCACGAGTGTCACTATCTGACTTTTTAACTTTTTTTTAATTACATTTTTAACTGAATTAAAATGACCTGAAAAGAGGACATTTAATTAGTTTGTAGCATTGTATGATATTAAACAAAAATATCAAATTATTACATTATACTATTGAGAAAGGCCTATTCCTGGTTGTGCACTGGCTGGAAAGAGCGGCTGTCTGCGTGCGCTGCTGTTCCGCTTCATTTCATGGATGTACAGTATTTTTATTCTGTCAATGTCTTCTATTTGCACCAAGTTATCAGGTCTGAAGTTATTTTTCACCCTGGGAGACAATGGACGTGTGGTGTAAGAGTGGACGTCTCTGCTTTACACTGAGAAGAACCAAACTAAGCTAAAGGTTGCTCGTGGTTTCAGAGACTGCTGGTTCAGAGTCTGGCTCATTGTGTACCAGTATTTTGTTGTGTATCTGACAGTCTAAACACAGTGTGCATGTATTGTAAAATGTGTGTGCGGTTCATTTCACTTTCATGGCTGTGCATTGCAGCATTAGCAGGACGCTTCTAATTCGTCCCAAAATGAATTTACATCATCAGCTACATTGTGAAGTGAGACTCACCACAAGATCTGTGGCTCATTATTATAGCAAAACAAAATGGACTATGGCAGGGATGATTTTGATGCACTTTGGTGTTGTTTATTCAACAAGCCTGTGATGTGTAAAGGTGTTAACTTTTATGTTTTTTTTCAGCTTTCTCCTTTTATAATGGGTTTGTATTGCAGATGCTGTGTAAAGGTCTTTATGCAGCGGGGGAGGGACAAATAGTCAACATGCAAATGCAAAATACTGATCACAAATATTTCACATCAAAACTATTCAAACTGGTGGTGATGAAAGTCCATATAGATTGTGTGTAGCTCATTCTTCATAAATAATAATAATGATGAGTTTGGTGATTTGAGGTACCACCTGTGCAGGGACGGATGTAGACAAATATTCATGGGGTGGCAGGAAGCATAATGGGAGCTTGGAGCAAGAGATGATTCTAAACTGGGTGTTTATGTTGCACTTACATGACAGGGGTGGGGAGGGCTGATGATTTTGGAGGCAGTATGCATGATCTTGGTGAGTTTGTCTCTGATGGAGATTGTTTACAATATAAATAAACAGCAGACGATGGGGGGGCAACAGACACAGCTGGTTTGAGTATTTCAGAAACTGCTGATCTGCTGGGATTTTCACCCATACAACCATTTCTAGGGTTTACAGAGAATGGTCTGAAAAAGAGAAGATATCCAGTGAGTTGATGCCAGAGGTCAGAGGAGAACGGCCAGACTGGTTCGAGCTGATAGGAAGACAACAGTAACTCCTTACAAATGAAGTATGTAGAAGAGCATCTCTGAACGCAACATGTTGAATGTTGGTGGGCAACAGCAGCAGAAGAGCACACAATTCACTGGACAATAGAAGATTGGAAAAGCATTGCCTGGTCTGATGTCTGGATTTCTGCTGCGACATTCAGATGGTTGGGTCAGAATTTGAAAACATGGATCCATCCTGCCGTGTATCATTGGTTCAGGCTGCTGCTGGTGCTGTACTGGTGTGGGGGATATTTTCTTGACAGACTCTGGGCCGTTAGTACCATCGTAGAGCATCGTTTAAACACCACAGCCTACCTGGGTATTGTTGTTAACCATGTCCATCCCTTTATAACCACAGTGTACCATCTTCTGATGGATACTTCCAGCAGGATAACGTACCATGTCACAAGGCTCACATCATCTCAAACTGGTTTCTTGAACATGACACTGAGTTCATTGTACTCAAATGGCCTCCACAGTCACCAGATCTCAATCCAATAGAGCACCTTTGAGATGTGGAGGAACAGGAGTTTCACATCATGGATGTGCAACAACAAATCTGCAGCAACTGTGTGATGCTGTCATGTAAGTATGGACCAAAACCTCTGAGGAATGTTTCCAGCAAGAAATAAGGCAATTCTCAAGGCAAAAGGGGTTCCAACCTGGTATTAGCAATATGTACCTAATAAACTGACTGATGAGCATATATAATATATACATATCCATCCATCCATCCATCCATCCATCCATCCATCCATCCATCATCTACCGCTTATCCGGGGCCGGGTTGCAGGGGCAGCA
>JAPQRN010000015.1:3062965-3075505 GCA_037367275.1 Coranthus polyacanthus | reverse complement strand
CACACACACTCACACACACACACACACACACACACACACACACACACACACACACACACACACACACACACCAGTTCAGCTCCAGCATGTCTGGTCCTGGACCACACCCTTTGTGCCTTGCCCTGATGTCCCGTTGGGCGGTGTTGGGTTTCCTCCTGCACTGAAAACCTGCCTAGTACCACGCATGTCATTGGCTGTCACAGCAAGTCATTGCAACTCCATCAGCAGCCCCATTGGTCACTGGGGATGCTGGGACATGTGTGATAGGCTGGAGAGACTTTCTGCCGGTCTGAGGGTATTGATGACTGGCAGAGGGTTTGGCATGGTGCAGGATGGCTCTCTATGGACAAGATATTGATCTGAAAAAGAATTATACACAAGAGGTTTGGATCTTGAGCTCAGATATCAAGCACAAATACTGGCTTTTTACAGCTGCTTGAATTTGTTTTAGCCATTTGCTTGAGTTACTGTGATGCAGAACCTTAAAGACTTGCTGACTTGGTTGTGAAAATGCTTATTTTACTTTTAATAAAACTCCTACGTACAGCTCATGCTACGTACAGTCTGTGAAAATGCAGCCTTCCAGTTCATATAAATAGTGTGCTGACAAGTACACCATATTTAATTTACAAGGCTTTCATTTTGGAGTGACTCAGTTTAGGACTGGCAATGTAGACAAAAATGTTATCATGATAAAAATGTTATTTTCAGTCAATACTGATCATTATCAAGATAAATGTCCAATCTTTATTTCTTTCAGTTTAAAGGCTGATTTTCAAGGGAAAGTTTAAGAAACAAGACGGTTGTTAGTGATTTTAAAGCCTCTAGAAACCTCAATACATAAGTGAAAATTAGTTTCAATCCAAATTTGAGATATTGTCATGTAAGTTTTTGTGAACTTTTTGATATTGGGTTTTGCAGTTAATTCTGTGAAGCAATCATCAACAAATGCCATATCCCACCCACATTGACGAGCTGACTTCACTTACTCGCTCCTAGCTTCCCATCATGCCTTGCTGTCCCTGGCTGCATGTCCACAGTGTTGCAGAACGTAACCGCTGTGAAACAATCAAAAAATAGCGTTTTAGTTGTGATTTCGTGGCTTTGTTCTTGCCAGCGCCGCTCTCTCTCTCTCTCTCTCTCTCTCTCTCTTCATTCATGCTGTACCTCACTCGACCGTGGCTCTCCCTCCCTCGTCGTCTCTCCACATATCACATGACCCCGGGTGTCTCGAAAACAAAGATTGATAATGTAATATGTAACTGACTCATTAGCATATTATTAGACTAAAATTAAGGTTATCGCACTTTTGTTTTTTGCTGACACATGCTGCATTGGTGATGGTGTAGCTAACATTACTCGCTAACGAGATGTCAATCAAAATGTGATGTGCCACGTCTACATAGTCTGAGAAATCGTCTGAACAGCACAATGATTGATGATGACTGACGATATTTTCTAACTTTTATGAATGTATATTTTCACACATTCTTAATGAGACTAATCTCTGACATCATATACGTTTTTATTTTTTCAAGTCAGATTTACAAAGGCTTTAAACTTCTTCATCGTCAGAACAAACATTTCCCAAGCAGTGGAACATTTCACAAATCTAGAGGTAGAACATTCAAAACAGCCATAATGACAAGATGTTCGTTAAACATCAAAGAAACACTATACAACATTGATGTGTAAGGGTTTTAGCTGACAAGCATTAACAAGATAAACCCTAAAGACAAAAGCTAAAATGTATGTCATCATAATAATAATTATCGTGATATAAAAATATGTTGCCGTAATTCTGTTTGCATTTTGTTTTGTTTGTGTTTGTTTCCCTCATGTTGTGCAGTCAGGTTTTAACAGTTTGTGGGTAAGCTGCTGTTTTGTTTGCTTGTTTCTGACATATAATCTGATTGCACTAATACTTTTTTTCCCCCCATGTTTGTTCTAACTATAAGTCTCTGGATAATTCAGATTAAAATGAATAACTGCAGATGAAATTAAACATAAGCTACGCAGTCCAAGCGGTGGTTAACATTTAGTGTCAGACACGTTGCTGAGCTGAATTTTCAGTTTAAGATATTTAACCTGTCGTGTGAAGGCATTGAAAAGCCCTCTCGGTCAGAATAAGAAACGTGTTCGTTTTGTGTGTGGAGAAGCTACATACACAGAGCACAAACACACTGTCAGCACTGCACTTAAACTACGCAAAATGTAGTGTTAACACTCACATATACATTGGAAATGGAACGGGAACACAGACGCAGCAGCAAGTCTACATTCATATACGTGTCAGCTAATCCCTGCTGAAAAACCATGTTGCAGGGGGATTGTTTTTTACTCTTCTGCCATGTTTCATCATTCTGTGAGTGTGTCTGTTTGTGTAGTGTGTGAAAGCAGTGTGCATCTCGTTCCCTCGTCAGAACACACCATGCAGTAGCATTGACGATCTCTCTCCAAACTGCAGGCACATTTTTCTGTTTTCGGTGCTTCGCTAATGCTCTTAACCAGTGTGCACAACTCTAGTACTTACAGTCCTTAGTTTGCCAGCTTTACAAACTGCCATAAACAGTGTGTAACTCTGAGTGTAGCAGTCGAGGCCAGTGTACAGACGGCTGATGTAACAAGTGTTTGTGAGTCTTATTTGGATTAGAGTGGACAGGCTGGTTTTGGCTGCTGTTTTAAAGTCCCCATGAAACAGCTAGTGGACTGTGATTTGCTTTTGCATATTTATGCGATTGGTGTAAAAGCAGATATCTAGGGAGGCTGCTCTGATTGGTCAACTCCACCTGTCAATCAACAACACAGGTGGGAAGTAACAAGGTACAAATACTTTGTTACTGTAGTTTAGTAGAGTTTATAGGTATCTGTATTTTGAGTATTTACTTTTACTCCCTACATTTTAAGACAAATATCTGTACTTTCTACTCCTTCTTCATAGACTCCCTCGCATCATTACACGCTTTCCCAACATCAAAACAGATTTCAACCTAAATGGATGGAACAGTGTCATATGGAAAAGAGGATCAGTCGGTGCATATCACACACAGCAAACACGATGGAACAAAACAACAGAAAAGACACAACAAGACCTAACAAGACTAAAATGACATAAAAGATGTAACGAAACAGAAATGACATAAAAGACATGATGAAATGAAAGCATTGGAAAAAAAAACACAAGACAAAAAAGACACAGCAAAACAAAAATTAAAGAATATAGAAGATGAGAATGATGTAAAGAAACTCAAGACCAAAATGATATAAAAGACTTAACAAAATGAAAAACACATAAAAGATGTAACAAAGGAACCCATGTAATAAGACAAAAATGACATAAAATACTTGATAAATGGAAATGACTTAAGGAAATGAAAACAACCTAATCCCTAATTTGACATTTTGCGTGTTCTTCTGTGCTCGTCTCCTCCTCCAGTGGATGTGAGCACGGCAGCGCTGCCCACGCAGGTGCCTCCCACCACCACAGCCATCCTTCCCATGGACCTGCGCGTAGTGGACCACCCCCATCACCACCACCATCACCACCACCAGCAGCAGAGCCCGTTCGGCCTGGTTCCCCAACCCCACCCGACACCGCCCGCCTCCACAGCTTCCTCTGAGCCAGGCCATGGGCCGGTTATGGGTGAGTGCAGATCAGAACCTCTGTTACCCCTTTTCCACCAGCACCAAATACGAAGGTTCAACTTGAAGACTTTCTAAGAACTGTTTAGTTTTAAACTGGCTACAGAGCCACCATAGAGCCGTGTCATCATGGTCAAAGACTGTATATAAAGATGGACACAGCGACATTGCTTCCTGCCACAGTGTAAAAGTGAAGCCAAAATCCTGCGGCCATGGAAGCTGCAATCTTGCACGTGTGAGGCAGAGTTCTCCTGATTGGTTTCCACCTGCACATGTGATGGATTCTGGGCAGCAATTTGGTCATTACAGCTGTCAGCCACTTGTTTTTATGTAATTGAATAACTTATTAAAGCAAATTGATCAGAAAAATGATGACTTGAACACAAATCTCCCTGATGAAGTCTAATTAAAAAGACAGTTGACAGTTAAAAAGACATTGCATCCATTTTTATATACATAAATATATATTCACATACAGGTCTCTACACGTTCAGAGCATGTTAACGTTAGCTTATGTTCCAAACTGGCTAGCTGTAAATTATAATTTTCAAAATGCCATTGTTATTGGGTTACTGAATGTAGTTGTAAGATGTTTTTCTTTCAGGCAAGAATGCAGTTATTTAAACTTAACATCTGTGGTCAATTTATCGAGATAGAGCCTACTTGAACATTTGCTCCGATGTTTACGGAAATGTGGAGTTCTACTAGCCGCTCCAATTGGCGGCTAGTGATGAGTCCAGAACAGCCTTATCTCAGCAAGTTATTTTTGAATGTATGTTGTGTCACAGTGCGAGGAGACCATATATCTCCCCCACAGACGCTTGCTGCTTTAAATCCAGGTCCATACTGATGCTCTGGTTTTTCTTCATCTTTGGATTAGCCAAACTCTAGTCGCTCTAGTTTTTAAAAATGTTGATCACAGAGTTTTAATTGTAGCATGGTAATCCCACTTGGAACCCTTGATGTAAGGGGTTCTTAGTTGTTTGTAGCTCAGCAAAGTGTGCTCTGGCGCTGCTCTGGAATCAGTTCTCCTGGCCATGAGCTGTTGCAGACTAGATGCTGGCCCTGGAATTGCCTCAGTGGAAAAAGGGTATGATTACGTTTAAAAGTTGTATTAAAACTGATCACTGCACACGTTGCTTCCTTCAACACTGAATGGTCCATGCTTCAAACCCACCTCCAGGCCACCAGGAGCAGCAGCTGCAGAAGGAGCTGGTGGTCCTGAAACAGAAGCAGCAGCTCCAGAGGCAGCTACTGATCGCAGAGTTCCAGAGGCAACATGAGCAACTGTCACGACAACATGAAGCTCAGCTGCAGGAACATATCAAGGTGAGGTGGAGGGACTGGCTGGAGAGCTCAGGGCACATATTCTTTTTATCTGTTTGTTTAGGTTGTTCAATGTGTGTATTTATTCGGTTGAGGGGGTGGGGTGGGTGTGGGAGGAAATCCTTTCCTGGATACAACCAGGACTGTACTCAGCAGAAATGTACCTTCTGAAGGACAGAGGAAACACCGTACTATGAAGGTGTTGTACACTGTAATTTGATCTGATGGCAGTATTTTCCTGCTTAGACATGTCCATGGGAACATTGGCATTGAAAAAGTGTGTGTGTGTTTGTGTGTAATTTTTTTTTGTGATTCACTTTGCTAAAAGCCTCAGTGGTGTTGCCACGACCACAAAGTCAGTCAATAAGGACGATCAGTCTGGGCTGAAAATAACTGTGGTGTATGTTCTCCAGTCTGCTGCCATGCATTAATGGGTCTGGACTGGTGGTGATGTCATGTCCTTTAGAAAAGTTAACTTTTGAAATCATTCTTCAGATTCTTTAGGCTATATCCACACTAGTACATTTTCATTTTAAAACAGTGTTAGAATAACAAATTCACAGTTTTGTGATTACCTTGAACAGATTGGCCTGGAGTCAAAAATTATGTAATCATTTTAATTAAAATTTTTCAGAAATAATCTCCCTACATTCTACCATGCCTAAAACGCGTCACATTCATGTTGAATTAAGAGCTGGTAGTGAAGGCTGAAGAAGGCTGATGTCTAGGGTTGGGGGGGGTTTGAATTTTATCAATCGCAATTTCAGTTGTGATTAGTGATTCCAGTTCTTGATATCCTGTTTAGATTCCAAAATGGTACATAAAAGATGACATCTATCATCTATTTTTCACTTTTTAGTGGTTAAGTGGTGTGTTAAATATTATCATTCACAAAGTAAGTAGTGCTTATAATTCACTAAAGGCAAACAATAAAAACAGACATTCATTAAAAAATAACTGATAAAAAACAACCTACAGCAGTTAGTTAAAATAAAGAGACTGTTTTAACATTCCAGTGACAGACACATGCATTTTTATTTATGATATATTATACTAGTCTGGGAGGGTGTTTCCCACACAGATTTTATTTAGTATGTATTTGTGGTAAGTATATTTGGCAACTCATTTTAGTATTTTTAGGGTCCCAGTAGCAATGTTGCAGGGACTCTATTGTAATCGTTAGCATTATTCTTATTTTTCTCGGCTAAAAGTGCAGCAAAAGCTGTAGCGATTGACCTCGAGTCTTGGATCCTTTCATTGCTGCTTGCAGCTCTATTTATTTCATCAGTTACTCCTCCTTTGTTGTACTCCTCCTGTACCTCACACACTGTCCCCACTATTAACAAATAAACACCTCATCATCAGGCTAGATTGATTGTCAAAACAACTTCATTACTTACAGATAATTAGCTTCACACATGCATTGCACCTTGCATTGCCATTGTTTTGTTTTCGAAAGTGAAGACATACTTTTGACTGTTTACTGTGGTCCATCATTCACACTGATGTGAAGTTAACCATGCGTGTTAGCAGCTGTCTAAACGGACGGGTCCTGGCAGATCACTACATATACTGTAGTCCAGACATGTAGCCTTTGTTTTAATAATGAAGGCTTACAGGAACCCATGAATAAAACCCAAATTCTTTTGTAGGTACATAGTACTTGGCATTTTGCTATTGGTTCTAATTTGGAACCTGAGTTTTGTCTTCCTTTCTTCCAGAAAGTGTCACGACAAATCAGGGAAGGAAGCGCAATGACTGATAAGACCCAGTCAAACAATCCAGTTTACTACACTAAACTAAAACAGTGTCTGCAGTGTTTCCACAAGTGTCTGATTTAGGAATCCTAAAAGAGGAGTACAGTGGATGCTGGGTTTAACCGTAGCAAATGTTATGTGTTTTAAAACAATAATGTATTAGTGTGGACGTTTACACATTGCCTCTCTCCAACAGCACCAACAGGATTTGCTGGCACTGAAACACCAACAGGAGCTGTTAGAACATCAGAGGAAGATGGAGCAGCAGCGTCATGAACAAGAGCTGGAGAAGCAGCAGCGGGAGCACAAACTGCAGCAGCTTAAAAACAAGGAGAGGGGACAGGAGAGTAAGTAGACTGCACACGGAATGGGGATTTCTGCAGGAAATCAGCATCCTTTTTTATCACTGTAGAAGACTTTAGTCAGGTTTCCATCCAAATAAGAAAATGTATCGCAAATATTTACCAAATTTGAAGAAAATCTGAAAATGTACTCACATTTTCATCCACTACTGTTATGTGAATATTAGGGCTGCATCTAATGATTATTGTCGTCGTCAATTAATCTGTCGATGATTTTCTTGATCAACTGATTAGTTGTTTTGTCTATAACTTATCAGGAAAAAATGTTGAAAAAATGTTGATCAGTGTTATCCGTCATGACGTTGACAACCCAAAGATATTCAGGTAACTGTCACAGAGGACGAGAGAAACCAGAAAATATTCAAATTTATTGAGCTGCAAACAGACAGACATTTTCTTAGAAAATTACTGATTGCAAACGAACTGATTACTCAATTATCAAAATACTTGATGATTTATTAGTTGACAATTATCCTAATAATCGTTGCAGCTCTATTGAATATTAGGAGATGGTTCATGGACATAAGAGATAACATCATGTTAACTGTCCATTTGAGTGAAAAGGCCAGAGCTAATGAAATAATCCTTAATAGTTATCAAGCTCCTGTCCGTCTATGTTCGATTCATCATTACCTTAATGGGAAATAAAATAAATCAACTTATTGCAACACAAGGTCAGTGGATTTTCAAACTTTGCCAGTTAGATGTAGTATTTCATATAGTAACACTGATCAGCTGATAGACGTAACCAGAACTCTGATCCACAATTTCATCCACTTAGTCCAAAAACCTGAGACTGGCTTTAGCGTTGCCCTCTGAACCGCTGGTCCACATATGACGCTTGTTACTGTTGTTTCAACATTTGTTTCTGCAGAACATTGCAATCTCCTCATTGGTACTGAAGCATATAATAATGTAAAATGTTAGATTATTTCAACGGGTAATGTTCTGTTGTTGTAAGTAAAACTGAATGGACCTGTCAGGACCTGAGCACTGACTGGTGTGAATGCTCTCTTGGATCTGTGAGGAAACAACTTCTTCTTCCAAAAGAATCACTTTTTTTAAGGGAATAAATATACTGATAAACTGACCTTGGGTTGGCCTGGGTGGGTGAAAATGGCTCAGTAGCCCCTTAGAAAATGTGCCCCTGCACAAGGTGTCACCTAGATGTATCAAATGGGCGGAGGTTATCATCAATCCTTTTAAGACCCTTTTATTTTAAGCTTTTTCATTGCAATTGAAAAGAAATTGAATTAAAGATAAAAACCCTTTATGATATCAACCAAAAACTATAGAGGAATCCATGATTTTGCACAGGCATAGTAACGGACAGACACAGAGCGTCCCTGTTACCATGGTAATGAACTTTCACTTCTGCCTGTGCGCACTGTTTTGCTGCTCTGCTTCATCACATGCATTTATTGTATTCTGTCAGTGTCGTCTTTTTAATCTGTGAAGTTATCAGTTCTGAAGTTATTTTCACCCCATGGAAAAAATGAACATGTGGTGTCAGCGTTAGCAGCTCTGGTTAACATTGTTATGGCAAGAAACTGAGCAGAATCTGAGCACAGACCAGTTTCTGTCATTGTAACAAACTAGCACAGCACATGTTTGCTTGATAACTTACTTGCTGATTGTCTGATGTCAGATTCGTCTGGGGAAATGACGATGTTTTTCAAAAGACAAGCATTATTAATGTTACAGGGTTTGTTTGCTGCTGCTGTGTCTTTGGAGGAGCTGCTTAACTCACTGTAAAACCAACTGATAGTTAGCAAATAAACAACACATGACAGTAACGTTGCTGTTAACGTTAATACTAAGCTTATGTCATTGACTTGAGTTGATTTCTCCATTGCTGCTGTGGTTCTCGTGGTTTCAGAGGCTGCCGGTTCAGGGTCTGACTCGGCTGGATGTTTTGTTGTGTGTCTGACAGTCTAAACACAGGCATTGATGTGCTTACACGTGGATATTGTAAAATGTTTTTTGTGCGGTTAGTTTAATTTTCAACGCCGTGCATTGTAGTGTGAGCAGCCGCCACAGTCTATATCATTAATAAGAAACACTGCTTTCTATCTCCTGAAAGCTGGAAGCATCTGTTAAGAGTTGTGCTCAGACACTGTGTCATATTATCACAGCAGGTGTTACAGAGACTGCAGCCCCACTGTCCTCATGGCCCTGAAGTCAGAACAGCCTGACCTCACACATTCTCCTCAGGGAACAAACCACTGGCCACGCCAGGCCTGGAGAGCCATCCACACACATTAATATGGAACATATGCCCTCATTTCTCTGATTCACACTTAGCTTAGAAATTGAGTTAGCTAATGTCACAAAACAGACTCCATCACAAACTTCACATACAGCGCATGAGCACACACAAATATTAAATATTGAACCTTTAACAAACTAATTATTTCACTGCTAGGTTTAGTTTCCATTAACTACAACAAGCAGTGATGATGATCCAGCTCAAAAGTAGCACGACAAAATAAATACTGATACATACATGAACTTTAACGCAACAGCACATTGATATTAGATGTGCTAGTAACATACAGACAGTTAATAGTTGATTCATTAACAGGATAATCACCATAATTCCCTTGGGTATAAAAAAAGTCAATGTCAGTCAGTCAGTTTTATGATAATTATTATGGCTATAAATTGCTCTGGTGTAATGTTTTTTTGATCAGGCTACAAAGGCATTTTTTCCCCTAACCATTATTTTCAATGTCAGTTAATCTTGTCATTAATTTTACTCGATTAGTTGGTTGGTCTAAAATGGTGAAAAATGTCGATCAGTGATTCCTATCATGATGTCATCAAATGTCTTATTCGGTCCGCAAGCTGAAAATGTTGAGTTTACTGTCACGGATGGGGAAAGAAACCTGCTCAAATCCTTTAGAAAGTTTTCATGCTGAACCCACATTTGGAACCATGACTGTTGTGCCAGTACAGTCCACCTTGTCGAGCGTACTCAGCTGCGCAGAGTGAGCCTCCAGTTTGACGTCTGTGGAAAAAGCACTGGGCTGTAAACAGAGGAAGCTTTGTTAAGTACTGCAGTAAATTGCATCGAAGGCAGTCTCATAAAAGCCAATTTGCTTCAGTGGCGAAGTGGACATATTGGGATGTCAGCACTTCGAGCTGCACTGTGATTTAGTGAGCTTATATTAGTTATTGTCACATATCTAATTTACCAGTGTTATTCTCAGGCTCGACACTTCACCAGTTATCTGATTCTTTTCTCTGTCGCTCCCACAGTCACATTCCTGGGATAACACACCTCCAGTGTTTTTCCTTTATTCTCAAAACACCTATTTTTTTAACACCTTTATTGCTCCGCTTAGACAGTTTACCCATTTTCATCAGTCTCTTGTTCCTCTCACCTGTCCCTGGGCAATTTGTTTGTAGCTGTGAAATGAGAGTGGTAATTGATGAGAGACTGAGAGTTCAGTGAAACTCATGATGTGTTTCTTCAAGGTGAGATGCACTGAGTTGCTGTCAACACTGAGGCTACATCCACACCAATGCGTTTTCATTTTAAAAGAGCATTTTAAAACAAAAATGATGCCTGTCCACACTAGCATTTCAGCAGAGTTTCAGAAATGATTGCTGGAATTGACACAAATTGCTCAAATAAACACTCACCTGCTTTGAATGTAGTCAATGTTGTATCAAGACAACAAGAACATAATCACCTGTAATTCAGTATCCACGTTGAATTTCCAGCTGGGGGTCAAGGGTCAATGTGTTGTTTTTTTCCAGAAAGGGTCACGTGACAAGCCCCTCTTCCCAATTCTTCTCGGATATCCCAAAATACTCCATGTCTGCTAGTACAAGTGTAGACTGATGAGCAGACTTATTCTTCATCCATGGAAACGATATCACAGCCATTTTAGATGGAAAACAGCAACGGAATGCTCTGCTTCTTCTACTTCTTCTACTACTTCTACTGCTTCTTCTGCTCCTTCTACTGCTTCTACTGCTACTTCTACTTTATTACAGTCATGTGTAATGTAGCCTATAGCGCCACCTTCTGACAACACTATCCAGCCCACATCTCATCACTTTGCCCAAGATTTTTATATATTAAAATGAAAGTCAAATCACAATTTTTTTGTTTTACCGATCAATACCATATTCTGAAAAGAATATCCAATGACCACAAAACATACACAGACTGTGTATGAACAGGAATATGTGGACCAACACACACTATACCTTGGTTAATGTTGGCTTCGGTGTCCCTGTCCCTGTGTCAGGTGCAGTGGCCAGTACAGAGGTAAAGATGCTACTTCAGGAATTTGTCCTGAACAAGCAGAAAGCCCTGGCTCAGCGAAACCTAAACCACTGTCTGTCCAGTGACCCTCGCTACTGGTATGGGTAAGTATCACAACCCACCTTTACACATCCACTTAGAGCCTTATCATTATTTGCATTAGTAAATGTATTTAAATTCATGTACAGTCAACTTGATTTTGTGTGTGTGAGAAACACAGCGAGCAGAGCTGCATTTGTCTGTATTGTACCACACATACCTCAAAATGTAATGTTCAGCTTTTCATTAGACACTTATAAACTGGTATTGACTTTTCTGTCAGACAGCCTCCTCTGATGAGGAACTGAAGACTACATTGACAAAATCATACATTTTAACTTGCACAGCATGGGAGTTGTTGGTCTACTGCTGCCTCCGTCTGTTGGTTTGTTTGTATTTGATTATATTATGCAATCACACCTTTCATCCAATCAGATGAAGCCCCAGCTAGCCATCAGCTAGCCTTATATTAACTGGTGTCAAGTCGGTGGTGAGTTCGGCATCCGTTTGTTTATCACAAGTCATCCCAGTATTGAATAATATTATTGTGCAATGCAGATTTTCCACATATCCAGCATTTCTACTAATCTGGCAACAGTTATTTCTCTTAAGCATGTTAATCAGCTAGCGGGGCTTGCTGGTTAGCATGCTAAGTACATAGATGTCTTATTACTCAGAACACATGATGACACCAACCCAAACCACAGTGCTACTTCTTTTTCTCATGTTGGACTGAGGGCAGACTGGGCGCTACAGTGACTCACTACTCACTCTAGTGGTACAATGTGGTGTAACAAAACAGGATGGTGCGGGGCTAGCTGGTTAGCATGCTAACTGCTGTAGATATCAATACTACAACAATACACATTACACTGACATCTAGTGTCAAAACAGTTTTTTCTTCGCACACTAATGAGAATGTTTATTCATTAAAAAAAATAAAAATAAATAAGAAATATTGCAAATGATGCCTTTAAAGTCAAATTTGAAAATGTAAGTTTTTCTTCCAACTCAATTCTATTAGCAGAAATGTTTTTCCTCCATCCATCCATCCATCTTCTGCTGCTTATCCGGGGCCGGGTCGCGGGGGCAGCAGTCTAAGCAGGGAAGCCCAGGCTTCCCTCTCCCCAGACAC
>JAPQRN010000015.1:3044262-3055125 GCA_037367275.1 Coranthus polyacanthus | reverse complement strand
GTGCGTGTGTGCGCTGAAATTCCTATAGGATTCAAGCCAATGTCTTGTGTTGTTGGACTGCTGTGACTCCACCTAATTAAGCCAAGCTCAGGTGTGAAAACAGGATATTTAGTTAGTTAGTTATTGTTTTTTAACAATAATCACTGTTATGCAGGTTCTCAGTTCAGTTAAAGCATCACCTGGTTCTTTCAGTCAATTTGGCACATATTTGGAAAAAAGTGACATACTACCTCTAATTAATATCTTTATATTAATATCTTATTATATAATATATGACATCTTTATTAATAAGCTAAAAACTCTGCAAATCTTATAGAGAAGCTGCAAACAAGTGAAAAATTCTGCAAATCTTATAGAGTACGAGGATGAGAAAAATAATGCATAGTTAAATCTACCTCTAATTATTTGACACAAATCTTACAAAGAGAAGCTACAAACAAGCGCAAAACTGCACAAATTTTGCGGAGATGAGGATAAAGAGGACAAAGGTAATGCATGACTAAAACGTCAGCGATAACGCTCTTTTCCTGACCCTGATATAATTTTACTGATAGTAAACTGACACTGATGTTAGTTAAATCTAACTCTCACTCTTCTTTTTCTTTCTCTCCATCTTCATGACCAGAGGTCTCCACACGTCTCCACTTGTTGAATCTATCATTTCAAATAAAAAGGCTTCTGCAGAGTGATGTAATGCAATGCAATGATGCAATAGTTCATAAAATTCTGAAGCAGAAGCGACAATAATATCGCAGTGTTGGGCCTCCACTGCAAAATGTATATAAACCCTGATGTACACAATGTTTGTTTACAGTGTTGTTATGATTGGCTGCTTTTTTACCAACTCCTTATAATGCATTTTAAGTTTCTCTGATAAAACTATTCATGCAGGTAGCACAGCCATATGTTTGGTATATACATGGTTGGTTTCAGTGATTGCTCTGCTTCATGACATTTGTAAACATGAATCATTGTCGGCTTTGCTTCCTTTCCTTAATAATTTTTTTTAATCCACTCAGTAATGAAAGGGTCTCTTCCTGCAGACTTCATATTTGACTTAAACTGTTGCAACATGGCAACAAAGAAAGGAATGAAAGAATCTTGAATCATGTCCAAGTTGAGCCTGCTGTCTGCCACTAATTACCTGAGACACCTAAGGCACACTGTGCTATACTCACTTGTATAATATTGTTGTGGAAGTGTTTGTGTGCAAGCGATAGTGACAAGAGTCAACTAGTGTCAAGTGTTTGTGTATACAACCACCTCCCTTCTCCTCCCCCACCACCACACCTCCTCTTTGTCTTCCACCGAGTCCACAGGCTTATTTCGTGTCTGTCCTCCCTCATGCTTCATATCCCAGCCACTATTTTCACTGTTATAAAAGCAGAGTCAGAAAGACCGAAAGAGCTGAACGAGAGAGAAAGGAAAAGCGAAAATGAGTGCAGCAGGAGTGTTTGGAGTTTGTTTGGAGAAGAGGGACAGGGATGAGGCAAGAGCCTGCTCTCTGACGTCAATGGACTGTTCCCTGGGCAATATGCCAGCCAAGTGTGTGTCTGTGTGTGTGCGCTCTATGCACAAACAGTGGTCCACTCCAATCATGACCGACTCATCAAGGTTGAGGTCTTTGAGGACAGGGACAGCTGCCACAACATGATTTCCTACACTCATTCTTGTTTAATTCTTCCTCTCTTTCTCCCCCGTGACCTTCTCTGTGTTTTCTCCTTTATTATTACAGCCTCAGCCACAGTGAGTGAAGGCACAGATATGAATTGAAAATACAGTCATATCAAAACAGCTTAAAGGTCCCATGTTAGCTCCTGGGTCACATGATCTTTTGTTTGGTTTAACAGAAACACTGCTACTTTGGTTTAGTACTTTCAGTGATCAATAAGCTATTTTTGAAATAAAAAAGAAACATCTTGAGTTGGTAAATAGGTGCAGCTTTGCTGGCTTTATACTAATGATTGGCCGATATGTTTGTTTTTTTCAGGGCCATTTGCAATTATTAGTAGATACATATTTGCAGTATAAAATCTTTTCGACTTTTAGAGTAACTCCAACACAGAACTCTGTTGAAATGCCTTTAAGGTGATTGTCAAATCATAAAGTAAGTACATTTCAATATTGCAACAATATTTATTGTGAAAAAAAAGTCAAAAAAGTTGGTCTAACATGACCATGGCATGACAATAAAGGCATTTTAATATGTTGAAAAGAGAGTGCCTTGGAGTTCTTTGTTGTTTTCTAATGTTTATTGTTAGTTTACACACTAAACTCAAACTGTTAAAGAAAGCAGTAGTAAATAAATAAATGTCCTTTCTCATTTCTGTGTTGAAAGGCTTTACTCCTGATATGTAGCAGATGAGATGGATATGGAGGCAGGATATTGCTTGAGACCAACAAGACCAACCCATTTATCTTATTGGATATCAAATTAAAACAATAGCACTAATGATCAAAATGTGAATATCAGATCTAATAATCAGTCAGGACAGATAATTGGCCTATCCCTACTCTAGTTTTAGTTGAATTTTTATTTAGTTTCAGTTGAATTTTGCATAATTGACTACTTTAAGTTTAATTTTTATTTTGTTTTAGTGTTTAGTGTAGTTTTGAGGAACGGACTAGTTTTAGTTTAGTTTGCATTAAGTTTTAGTGTTAGTTTTATTTTAGACACTGGAGATCAGTCACTTGATCAATCGTGAGCTAAATGTTTGTTGCGTCACACCTTATTCGAAAAAGTTCTATTTCGCCTTAAATGTATGAACTCTTTTAGGAAAAAGGAAAAAAAAACACTTCAAGCATGCAAGGAAGTTAGCTGGTTAGCAGCTAGAGCTGTGTATTGGCAAGAATTTGACGATATGATACGAATCACGATACAGGGGTTGCAATACAATATATTGTGATATATTGCGATACATAAGTCAAGGTGATATATTGCAATTTAAAAACAAAAATGTCATAGTATAAAGAACAGACCAGCATATTCATAATTACTGTAGTAGCATCACAAAAAAGCAACAGATTTTAAGTAAATAAATGAATTAATACTATTTATTTCTATTACATACATTAAAGGTTATTCATAAAAATGCAAATGAAAGATAGTGACCATTTTGAAGAATGTGCAGAAATAGAAATGTGGTTTTCTGTTGTACTTGTTCATGGATTACGTATAGTTTGTATAATGTTTTTGAGCAGTAGGAGGTCGACAGCTCCAATGGAGTAACAAAAACTCAGACTGGAAGTAGTGTGGTGGCGCATCATAGCGTTAGCATTATAGAAAACTTATGTGACTAATAACGTTACCACTGATGTCTGAATCTGTAAGAATTAGACCAACAGACATTTGACTCCTTCTCCCTAACTATCTATCTGAAAGTGTGTGAATCACCGCGGTCCAATGGTATGACATTAGCTGTTGTTTTGTTAGCTGTAACTGTAGCTAACGTAACAACATCAGAACAGTGAAGCTTTCAGATTCATTGTGTTCATCAAGTATTTAATTTTAGCACATTACACCCTGTCTTCTGTAGCATATAATACATAGATATATTCATATTTCATGTATTTCAGGTGGTGGAAATCAGACCATTCATTGGAAGGCCATCCATTTCCTTTTCACCAAACCAGTCTTTTCCTTTTCCTCCTCAAGATCATGTCCAAACCCAGTGATCAAATCTCGGCCGCGAGCTCCAGCAGCTCAGGGCCGTCCAGGCAGCACCAGAGCCACCCAGAGGAGACAGAGGAGGAACTCAGGGAGCATCAGGGGCTTTCCTCCTCCTCCTCCTCCTCCGCCTCCGCCTCCTCCTCGTCTTCCTCCTCAACATCCATGCAGGAGGTGGGGCCGCTCCGGGGAGTCATCATCAAGCAGGAGCCCCCGGATGCACAGGAGAAGGAGGACAGGGAGCAGAAGGAGAGACAGGCTGAACAGGAGTTCCTTTTCAGGCAGGTAAGGATGACAAGTCTTCATGCTTTCAGGGTCTGGAGCTGGTTTAATGTGGTCTAGAGGTGGAAAAAAAATTAAATCTGAATTTGAATAAATGCTTCAGAAATCAGATCACTGTTAAAGAGTCTCTATCCTCGATGGGATAATCTAGTCCAGAACTGACAAGTGGAGCTATAGTGGTTTTAGATATGATCCTGGTCTAATGTGGTCACCTACAATAATGTCTAACATTCTTTTACAGTATTCACAGGTGGAAAAAAAGGAAAATCAGTTGCTCAGTGCTGTCACTTAAGTTACACTAAACTACTGACCTGGGAACTACCTTCAGTGTCATTAGTGATGAAAAAGTGACAAATAGCAATGAGAGCATGACTAGATATGTAATTAAAACTGTGTGACTGTACTTGTGGAATCAGAGACAAAGAGCGTAGAATGTGAAATACATATACCGTCTTCATACTAGTAGTTGTGCATGTCTCATCTCCAGAAGACATCTCCAACTGAATATAACCACACACTATGGACAGTCACATGGGTTGTTTTTGTATTGAATCAGTCACTTTCTACTTTCAGTCAGTCAGTCTGTCTGTCTAACTCGCTTTCAAGCACAATTTGAGCTACGCTTAAGAACTGAAAATGTAACACTTTCCCCACAGCACACCTCTCATATTTACATGTGTGCTTTGAAAATATGAGACACACACACCACTAGAGTTACATTTTTATTTAGAATTTGGGTTTAGTTTAGTGTATAAGTAGTTTTACTTTTACTTTATTTTTAGGAATTGACTTCTTTATTATTAGGAAAGCCTTGATTAATAAAAGCTGAAAAAGGTGAGAATGACATCAAATATAATTAATATAAAACCATTGTTTATCGAAAGTCACATATTGTGTAAAGACATTTTATTCTTGCTTATTATGAACCATTAACACTGGGAAGAAACCCAAATGGATCTGGTTTTACCTGTAATTCTATTTTGTTTCAGTTTGTTTTGCATTGTTCATTGTACTCTACTTGGTTAGGTTTCAGAAAACATCATGGTTTGGGTTAAAATTGACCCTTTCACAATGAATCAGTGTAAATAGCATCTCCCTATTTGTTTTATGCAGATCTCTATGTTTCTGAATGTATTGTTTTTCCACCGCTCCTTTTAGGTTTAGTCTTACTTTTCATTAACTGTAATAAATCTGTTACACACCCACAAAAACTTGAAGAAAATCCTTCCAACTCTCACACACACAGTCTGTAGTTTTGCTGTAGTTGTCTACAAGAATCTATTCCAGAAAGCAGGTCTGAAGGGCCGTCCACACCACAACTATAAAGAAACAATCATTTATCGTCACACATTTATTTATGTTTTTATGAGGGAAAGTGAATTAATAACCACCTTTTTGCCTTGAGCCTGTGAGCTTTGTGGATAAAATGTAAGAAACACGTGTTGACTTAAAGTTCGCATCTGCATTCAGTGCATATGTAGAAGATTTATTTGTTCCTATCTGGGAATCATAAAACCCAGTGGCAGGAGTTTCAGTCATCAGTGAATCATGGGAACATATTTTTCAGATTTTAATATATATATATTCAATATGCTGTCAATATATATATTGACGGCTAAATTATATAATATATAATTTAGCCTATACGGTGCATACACCCGACCAGTTAACAAACCATTAAGATCTGCAACGAGGCACTACAAGCGGTGCATGTGTGTCTGAAATATGCTCAAGGAAATAAGAGAGAAGGTCTATGCAGAACAAAGGCTCATAAGTTACATATATTTCCTTCATATATACACAGGGTCATATGGACAGTAGTATTATTGTTACTCCACTTAGGGTCGGCATCAGAACCGTTGTAATCCGGGGGGTTTGGGGGCAAGCGCGGGGGGCTCGACCTGCCATTCAAGATCTAATCTGTGATGCAAATGCTTGTTAACATGAGTTTGCTGTCAACAACCAGCACAACAACCCCGTTCTGATTTCAAAACATGCGTGAAAGTCTCTTCTACAAGCTGCACTGTGCATCTACACTGCGCAATGCATACAGTTGACGTACAAACCAAGCTGCGTGTGTTTCACTCTCTCTCTGACCTGAAAGTGACTACATATTCCACCCCAGTGGAATAAATTCATACAGACTGTGAAAGGAGTCACATGTTTGGTGTATGTCAGCAGAAATCAAATGACATTGTTCGTTTGTCTACGCCCTTTTCATGCTGTGCTCACCCCTCCCCTAACCTGTGCAGGTGGTAGGGTCCATGGAGGTGAGAGTGAGAGAGCATCAAGACTAGTGATTGAAGACAGAGCTGAGGGGATGTTTGCTGTGAGGCTGCAGTTAGTTTTTCAATCATTTTTAAATTATTTAGTTTGAATTCCCTGGGGATGTATTAATTTGTTAATAAAACATCGCCGTTTTTGCACTTACTCCTGCCTGAAGACCTGCTTCATTTTCAGTCATTTTGAAGATTTAGTGCCAAACACTATGTGTAACCTGATAGTCTTGAAAGTCCAGACTGGAATCCTAAATGAAATTAAACATATGGTTTAACCTTTAGAAGAATTGCAGGCGGTAAGTGTTGGTGCTGAACCTCAACTGATTTATTTTATCCAAGAAGGGGCGACAAACACTGTCTGACTTGTTCACTCTATATTACACACTCATTTTATTGAACCAGTTAACAACAGTGGACCTATGGGTCAAGCACCTACTACTTGTCCAAATGTGACGTTATGCAAATATGACCCAAAAGTGTGTGTTGGTTTTTTTTCTTCTTTTTTTTAAATTTCATTTCATTTAGTGAAAAGGCTTTCACCTTTAATATGACAAACAGATTATTTAATAGAGCATGAGGCCAAAGGCTTGACCTGCAGCTGCACAACAATGTTGTTGTCCACCTGTGGGTGGAGGGGGGTGCAGTAACTCATTTGGGGGTTCAAGGCCCACAGATGTCCCCACATGACGCAGACCCCAGCTCAACTACAGGAAAAAAAACCTCTGCTTGTTCTGGGGAGCGGCAGAGTGTTGGGGTTTCCATTAAGGGAGGATTCTAGGCTGTCCTTGACGGTGAACGGGGAGCCGTCACAGCCCATCATCTATCAAACATGTGACCTGCCACTTATCAGATAAAGGGTTGTGATTGGCTCGTTCCAATCTAGACTGAGTGGAATCTGTTTGAATGGGAGCAGCACCGGGCTGGTCAGTCTGGTTCCCAGGTTAGGGGATCAGTGTTGACTTTGGGGCTGTGACACAGCTGGAGTCCATGTTAACAGAACATTCATCAGTGTGGCTGTTCACGGGGTTATAGTTATAGTTCTTGTTGTGGACGGCCCTAACCCTGAGGTGGCATCTGTTTAAACTGAACATAACATGAATCTCTATGTTGTATATACAGTAAATCAGCAGCATGCAGTGTACATTTAAACATACTTACTTGAACTGCAACACATCATCCTTTATAACATGGTAACTCTGAGATGATTATTCATTAACCTTATGATTATAAAGTGTTCTATGGTATGATTTAAACAGAGATTCATAGTGTGTTCAGTAACAGTTTCAGTGCAGGGGAACTGTCCTGATCATAGACATATAGTGTATGTCTCAATGTAACCAAAGCAAGCATTAATATACCAGCGATAGTGGCATGTTTTAAACACGAGGTGGCAGTGTCACACAGCTGTCTCTTGTTCTATCTGGTCTGTGACTCTTCACACTGAAATCCTATTTAAAGAAAACAGTATCATTTTGGACACTTTCTAAGTTTAATTGTTCATACTGCAGAGTATACGTACTATTAATGCATGTACATTACATCCACCACACACACAGTGTACGTTGTAATCTTACATTTGCTTCTTCTCTTGATGTTGACATCATTATCTTGCAAATGTACTTAGTCTGTAGTTTGTGAACTATTCTCAAGTGAGTGTTTGCATTCAGGCTGCATTTTGTTACATGGTATTCACTGACAAAACACATAATTTCTCATTTCTTCAGGCATAGACAGAATGAGACCGTGCTGAAGTGCCACAAATAACCCTCATGCAGTTTTCTTCTGTCACAGCTGGATTAATGAGTTTGAATTGTCGTGGCTGCACAGTAAGTCTGTACCTTTTGAAAGAAAAAGAAGCAGGAGGATTCTGACACACATCAGCAGAAGTCAGTATTATGTAAGCAACGCTGTCAAAGTGCACTGGAAACCTTATCATAACTGATCATCTGTTGCATCCTAAAAACACATTTATGTTGCAGTTCTTTGCGTTCAGAGAAACAAAAAAACAAAAACAGAGAACACTTTATATGGGTCGGAAAGTTTCTGTCTGCAAGTATAAAGGCATCTTCTAAAGGAAATAATCACTGAAAAAATAATTCAATTATTTACACTTTAGTTGCAACCCACCCCCCACCCCCTTTTTTTTAATCTTCTGAGATGGACCCAAGATGATTCATCACAAACTCTTGCGATTTCTCCAGCATTCCTCACCACAGTTCTTTTCTGAAGAAACACATTTCATAGGCGTACACTCCTGGGTTCATAACAAATGTGTTTTCTACTCAGACTTCCCTGTATTTCCTGGCCTGACGAGACCCTCTCCGTCTCATCCCAGTAGAGCTCTGTAAAAAAAATTTGCTTCCAAAATCTTTTCCAGGACTTTATGTCAAAAAACTGTCATATTGTTTCCAGAATATAAAGTAGGCTACTGTATATATCTACTATTGCATGAAAACTATTACAAGCTGTTGGACGTAAGTGGATCCAAAATTTAAAAATACATCAGAGATAATACAATACAGATAAAAACCAGAACCCTAACACTAAATTAAACATATCACTTTTGTAAATAAGGGTTTGGGTTATCTGGATCTCTGTCCTCTATGTTAACAACTGTAACTCGGCACAGGAGGCCTGTCAAGCTTCAAAACAAGTCCAAACGCTGAAACACTGTGTACATGGATGATGCAAGTCTGACAGCAGACATCCTTAAAGTTTAGAGAGGATGTTGTATTTTTCATTTCTCTGAAGCCAGAAACCTAAGTGGAGAGATGTTGAATATGGATTCAACGATGTGTTTGAGCTCACTCACAGATGAATCCATCAGTGGTACTTATATGAGTTTTGGAGGTTCATGGCTGACCATGGACTCATGAACAGACCAAGGAATAATATGTTGTGTATTTTAATTTGAGGATGTCTTAGAACTTGTGATGTGATTTTAACATAATTTTATGACATTGTAGTAACTAAATGACCAATGAGAAATACATTTATACAAAGATACAAATTCCAAAGTGAATAATAACACATTTTTGGAATAAGACATTCTGAAGTAGAAGGCAAGCTTGATCCTCCACAACAACATACCTACTGATCCTGATGATACAGATGAAAGCAAACTCACTTCATTTAATATGTGGAAGACAATGGTCCAAAGACACCTCATTAAAAATATGGATGAAAATCTTGAATCTAGTGATATTTAGAAAATTGTTTCCTTTAAACTTGACCTTTGACCTTTAAGATCACACTTTTCAGTTCAGTTCGGTGCCTTCAATAACCCAGTCAAAGTCCTGATCCAATGCATGTATGTTTCACCACAATCCCACTGTGACAACTGTGCCATTTCAGCTCCTCTTATAATACATGTGTTCTCCAGTCATCTACACTGTGACGATGAAGCACAATATAAAACACAACCCCCTCTCTCTGTTTCCATTTAAAAAAAGTATACAAATATTAATATGATGTCATATTAACACGTCTGTAGCTACTTACATTTGATCATACTTGTCTTCCCACTTAAAGTACATCCTCCAGGTTCATTTTTTACATGATGTTACATGGAAACATGTACAATATACATATCTGAAAGTATTTTCTTAAATTACAAAGCATAAAAGTCAGGGTCTCATTTTTCAGCTCTGCTCTTAAAAACCACCTTTTTTTCAAAAAGCGTCAAATTACTTGTTTAATTTATGTAGAATTAATAGTTTACTTGGTTCACCTTGATATTTAACATTTTAATATTTAATGTTTTAAAGAGGAGTAGATTTACTTAGTTTTATGTCAGTCTCCATTTATGTTGATTTATTTTTAGTGTCAGCTGTATGTGTTGCTTTTGAACTGTACTGTGTCACTGAGGGGTGTTTCCAGCTTTATTTAGTCGGTTCTCACCCAGAGAAAGAAAACTTACAACTATACCTTATAATTTTCATAATACTGCTGTTGTTGGGTCAGTAGAAAGTGCAAAGACAACACTTGAGTACATTAAAGTTAAATAAAAGTACAATGTTACAAACCTCAACCTTGTCGTCAGCCAAACTGATCTGCCCACGAAGAAATTATAGAGAATAAATGACAATTTACACTGAGGCCAAAGAATGCCCTTTAGATATATCTATATATATATGTATAACCTGTTTAACCACTACAGATAAGTCAGACACAGCAGCGTGTTTCTAAAAGACGTGCTATGTGTTCATGGCTGGGAGAGGTTTACTGCTTCTTTGAATAAAGAGCAATAGCAATATAAATACAGATAACCTGACATCATTTCGTGCTGTTATGGAAAAGTGAAGCCACTTTTCCAAGCTTCCGTGTCAACACGGAGTAGAGCAGTACTCTCACTACTGTTTATTTTCAGAAGGCTGTTAAGATCAGTATAAATACTGTCAAGCTGAGTTGAAAATAATAGGAGAATGATGAGAATAATGAGTTTCTGAGAGAACAAACTGTAGTGAGCATTTGTTTAATCTGTGTTGTGATTATGATGTGTTGTTTTCTGACACTTTACCAGAACAGAAAACTGGAATGTAACTGTAAAGAAATGTCAGATGTTTCAGGTGGAGCCTGTAGTGTGTTTCTACAGGAGTCTGGTGCCCTCTTCTGGAAAGAGAAAGTTGTTGCAGT
>JAPQRN010000015.1:3013019-3027728 GCA_037367275.1 Coranthus polyacanthus | reverse complement strand
GAACCAGAAATGATGGGACTTAAACAGCAGCAACAGCATTCCTGAGGTTTGGAACGACATGTTCAACAATTACATATGGGATGGTTTTTAAATGGGCCTTAAACTTCTGGTCATATAGTGTATTATTACCTGTAATTTTAAATGTATTCAATGATAATATGACATATTTAAGAGCAGTTCATAATAATTAATCAATAACTATAGTCTGTAGAATTAATGGGAAACAATGCATGATGAAAGCAGAATTTATCTGCACAACAACTGCTAACAGAAACAACAACGACAGAATCACCTGTAATTCAGCATCATGTTGAATTAACAGCTTGTAGTCGAGGGCGATGTCTTGTTTTCCTGGACGTGATGCATCAGAGAAGGATATAGTTATTGATAAATCAGTCAGACATTGACTGACTGTGTGTCATTATTTAAAAAATCTCTGTCTGTCCACATTAAAACATAACCCTGGAGTTTCCAAACTAAAACAGGGTCAATAGCTTTTCCACAATTCTCTGTTTGAGGGATCTTAAACCACTGGAGTGGGGTGGACACTTGTGTAAATGTAGAAAAAGTTAAACATTTTAAAAGCAAAACGTATTGGTGTGTGGACACTGCCTCTCACACACAGATCTTTTAATACCAGGTGTGAGCAGGGCTTAAGATGGATGAACCTCCTGTTCTGCACCTTCAAAACATCTCCAGGAAAGAGCACTGTAACCCCCCCCCCTCCCAGAACCCACCATTCAAGTTTTCCTGAGCACCTCCCAGACACAGACCTCAGCTCTCGTCATGCTTTGCCCACCAGCTACCCTTCCTGTGTCTGTGGAAATGGCTGTTTACTGTTTGAACCCAGCGGGGAGGCCCAGTGCACGGGCCCTGCGAGCGCTAACAGGGTCCACTACCAGACCTGTTTTATTAGCATTACACCACAGCCGTCGCTCTTAGTGTTAGTTTAGCACCAACATACCACAGACTAATGACATTCCTCAGAGACAGTAGCACGCCATGCTAATACCGGCATGGGCTCTGGCTGGGACTACTAGCTCCTTCACATGTGGCCATGATTACTATGAAGAAAAAACTGGTGTGTTTCTATATAGCACACTGTGTGATTGGTAATATTGAAGGTTTAAAAGACATTCACACAGATTGCACACTGCAGGAGGAACACTACTGGTCTAATGTGAATAATATGGTGTGGCTTCATCTGGGGTTAAAGTTCACGTATTGACTTGCCCTCAGCTAAACCTGATCTTAACACAAACATGCTGTGAACTCCACAGAAAGCCATAAATCTACCAAATGTGCATACACACATGTGCACACACACATAATTGTGTTGACCTGTTGTATTAAAATGAGTCTTAAAGCTTCAGTTCACAATAGTTTTTTTTGGCATCATTGGGCAAAAATTCCATAATTACCTTTCAACATATTGTAATTCAAGTGGTAAGTGTAATTCTGCACCTCCTCTAGATTCTGTTTCCAGTATCTACCCTGTGACACCAGATTGTGTCTGATCACAGGGGTTTTCAGACAGGTTGGGGTTAAATGTGTGATTGATGGCTCTTAAGACTCAGTCAGAATCTCTGCTGCTCTACTCTGTGGCTCATCACAGAAGCAACGTGGCATCCAAACTGATATTTTGACTTCAGTTAGCATTATGAAATGGCGTCAGGTCATCTATCTTTACGTCTAGTCTTTTGATTTGGACCAAGAGGAGAGAACTGCAGAAGGAAGGTGTGGATTTCCACCTCCTGAAGCTTTAGGCCTACGCTGCAAAATTTCATGAAAATAAAAAAGCCTGGTTTCTGGAAAATTAGTCTTTTTTTTCCATTCATTCATTTTTTCAGGCATAGGTTGCTACTTCATGGGAGGGCTACTTTTTTCTACCCAGTATTCTGAATGCCTTATTTTTCTTTCAAATGAAAAATAATCTTGTCAAGCATGATTTTCATTGCAAAAGTCATTAAATTTAATATTTAATATTCCACATAGTCTACATTTCTAACTGGCTGGCCCTCACTCCATGACTAAACACTGGAATTCCCTGTGTCACCACATCAACATTGTTCAGCCAAAAGTTACCAGTTTGATAACTTTATAAAAACGTATATTTTGTGCACCTGATACATGTGTCTCCCAAATTTTGTACATCTAAGTGAAACCTGTGGGGGCTTAGTTTTTTCTGATTTTCTAGGGGATGCCTCTGAACATGATGCCTTTGCAACAATTCCCCAAGACCCACAAGTTTTTCACCACTTCTGATGCATTTGCCAAGTTTTGGTTCAGGTACATTTAGCCCCTCACTGGTCAGTGCTTGGGCCCTAACAGTGGTTTGCATAGTATCTCAGTAGCGCTTGGCATTATTTTTCTAGTTTTAAAGCCTGTTATGGCCTTTCAGAGGCTGGACGTTGAGGCAAGCAACATGTGCTCACACCATTGACAGATGTCTTTTTTTTTTTGCTTAAGATTTATATGAATATAATTAGAATATGTGGCTTCTTTCTAGTAGGGCTGTTTTGTACTGTGCAACTGAATGATTTACAGTACAGGGACCTGCATCTAGTCCCGTAAAGGGAGCTGAGTCCTCAGACATGACATGAATCTGTGAGTCATCCACACACACTTGTCCAGTGAACAGATGCTTGCATCAGGTCTGTTAAGGGGAGCTTTGTTCAGGCAGGGACTCCCACTAACTGTTTTCGGGTTCCACAGTGATGCGGGGACATGAGATAGATGTTTGGGCTCATGTAGTGCGAGGCGAGCTTGACTAATGATGTTGAGTCAGCTGCTGTGGATTAGCAACCAGCCAGGAGATTACTGTAGAGACAACGGTCTCAGCTGGGTTTAAAGACACCCAGTTAAAACAGGCTGCATTATACAGTATGTGTGGACAGAGGCTGATTGTTTCTCTATGAAGATGAAAATAACGATGCATTCAAACAGACATGTTGCGAGAGAGAAATTTACAGATGGAAAGACAGAACTGTACAGTGGCCATTCTAGAGTCTGTTGGGGCCCTTTGGCATAAAATATTACTGTACTGTTACAATACTTTTGCTTTGTTACTATTTAAATGTTTCCTCATTATTACCCTTTAAAATCATCTGTTGAATCCAGTTCAGTCTAATATTATCCCAATATACCCACTGTTATTATGAGGTTAGTCCCTGTTATTATTTTTGGTAATTATAATACTATTACTTGATCATAGCCTCTTTATTATCACACTATCACCCCAGTATTAAGATGATTAATTATTAAGAAGCTGCAATGTGAAGTGCCAACAGGATAATTGTGGGCTTATATAACTGTGTTCATTGTGATGTGTTTGATTTGTTGTTTCCGTGACAGAATGGTTTTGCCATAGTGCGACCTCCTGGGCACCATGCAGAGGAGAGCACACCTATGTAAGTCAATTGCAGTTGGCCCAGAAAAGACATCCAGTCTGGTTTTTCTAATGTTAACTGCCTTTAGCTCTTGCTCTTTTTGACTGTTCCCTCTTCCTCTCTTCTCTAACAAGCTTGTTTATCCTCTTCCCTTGAGACAGTCTTTTCACATCCTCTATGCTTAACGGTAAAATGCATAACATGTAGCAGATTGTGTGTGTGTGTGTTACTACTAAATGTTATGCTTGTATTTCTGTCCATTTTCAGGGGCTTCTGTTACTTCAACTCAGTCGCTATAGCAGCCAAGCTCCTGCAGCAGAAGCTCAACGTCAGTAAAATTCTCATTGTCGATTGGGTGAGTTCACTCAGGTTTCCATCCAAATGTATTGCGTATTTTATCAGAATTCTCAGAAAACCCACTATTGTTATATATAATATTAGGAGTTGGTTTTATTTCTCTGATTCACTATTTCCTTATTGCTCTCCATCGCCGCTAGCTCTCTTTCTACTTCACTTGACCATTGCGGTGTGTTCTCTTTCTCTTTCTCCCAGTGACTGTTCTGCTGTGGTGAAATACACACTGTTTACAATCCATGGTCTGAAGTAAATTAAATTATGAGTAACTAATGTGATTCCACAGCCGTACACTGACGTATAAGAAGCTGAGAGCAATATGTCGAAGCATTTCTGTGTGATGGTCACATGATGGTTGGTCCCTGATCATGTGACAGACTGGTCTGTCTCAGTAACTGAGTGAAGGACCCATAGTTTGTATGGAGTGTATGTATGGAGACTGAGAGTGTCTGTTTGTTTCTCTTTTTTCTTGTTCTTTTTTTTTGGGATTTGTTTGGTTCCATTAATTTTGACCACATTTAAATGTGTGGAAAGAGATGCAAGTTGTCTCACTATTTCTGTTATGAGTAGCTCACCATCTTATTGATTATCTCTTGATTATAGCAGGCTGCACTGTACAATGTACAATCTTTGGCAGAGGTAAACATGTTAAGATTACTCTGTAATACTTGGGTGGCCTTGCATATGCCCGGGGCAGCCCACCCAAGTAAAATCTATATGTGGGAAACACCAATGATGCAAGGATACTGGGCGCACCTGATAGAACTTACAGTTTCGTCAACACAAAGGACAGGACTCTAGCTTAATGTTAGCCTGACTGACTGCACTAGCATCAAAATGTATTTAACACCTGTTACAATGTTCATGAACTGGACACCAGGTCTGACACTGGCAGCAGGAGTTGATTAAGCTAGTAGTGTTAGCTAGCTATTAACAGACATTAACTTAATATTGTGTTTTTGTGATTAATACTGACAATCACACAAAACATTTCAAGCCCCTCCTTGGCCCTCTGGTTGCCTAAACAGGTGCTCAGTTCGTTTGGGACCATCTCTGTTACTTAGTTGTTTTGGTAAGACCCCACCCCCACCCATACCAACAAGCAGGTTCACTTGGGCACAATAAATATCTTTGAATGGGCATATGGGATCACAGCAGCTTGTAGGGTGTAGTATGAAGAGGTGCGTGCAGGATGTCTAGTAAAATTAAGTAGAATCAAACAAATGAACATATGGCCTTCACATCAACGGGGCCAGAAAACAGTCCAAACTATCATCGCATTGTTAGAACTGCCACAGCCTGTACGTACTGTACATTTTGCAGAAGTGGAAAAGAGGCTTCAAAGATTCAGTATGTAGGTCAGACATTGTCCCTTTTTCCTGCAGAGACACAAAGCTGTTCATAAGACAGTATGACAGAGCCTGGTCGTGTCCAGGGGCAGTGCTCCTCAGTGGCGTCCCTGGCTGGTCATGGTCATTTTCAAAAGCCTTTGAAGGGCCTTTTCATTTCCTCTGTCTGTCAAAAGGGGGGACTTAAAGTGCAGCAAGCAAACTCATTGTCGTGCCACTTCGCCTCCAGCCAGTATGGACATTTTTAGGAATGGTGTATTAAAGCATTCTTGGGATAGAGACAATGAGGTCATTTAATTGGTGTCATGTTGTTGGCAAAAGTGAACAACTATTGAAGTTGAGTGTTTTATTGAATCCTGCTGACCATTCCTTTTTGACATCACATCAGGCTGCAGCTGAAATGCACACTTCAGTCAGTCAGTCAGTCAGTCAGTCAGTCAGTCAATCCGTCTGCCTGCCTGTCTGTCTTAGCTGGTCTTGGTACAGTCGATGGGCTCTCTCTGAAACACTGTCTTTTTCATCATAAGACAGCTACTGTAATGTCTCTAGGGTTTAGTTGTTTGAACCATGATAGTCAGAGGATGAATTAGATAAAATATGCATCTGTGCTGTCCTAATGAGTTTGTGCCAGTTTATTATAATTATTTTCCATCTTGTGCCACAACTCAAAGAAGCATAACCTAGACAGAGCTAGAAAGATGAAAATTGGCCCAATAACTGGAAATGATGTGCAATGCTTCCTAAGAAACATAAACCCAGTCGGCATGATGGAGCTGTAATTAAGGCCCAAAAATGCAATTTTGGAAAGATCTACCCCAAACACTGTATGATTGATGTAAATGGACAGAAAGCTCTACTGTAGTTGTGGTCATGAAATTACACTAACAAGACCATTAGACGATCTTTTATTAGCATAACTTAGGTAAATTAGCTGAGTTATCAAACACAACTGTAGCCTATGCAATCACATTCATCAAGTACCTAAAATTACTTGCTGATGTTTAATATGACAGGGTCGATTAGCAGTGTGGTTGGTGTTTTCAGTAAGTTCGCTTTAACATTTGCTTCTCCATCTCCACCCTCTTGTCCAAATATGGTCATTTCTGGCTGCAAGAAAACAAGATAGTGATGTCCAAAATACAAAACTTGAGGCTTGAAACACGTCCAGCTCAATGTGCTCTAACTACTACTCCATAAAAGTCCACCCTGAAGTGAAGTGACACCTACTTTTTGGATTTTGATTGTATCAGCACCAAATATGGTAGACAGTATTGTAGGACTGAGCTACACAATTCTGTATAAATGGGCAACATCGGTGCCGCCATCCATCAGAAATCTTCACAATGGGTGGAGCTTAGCAGAAAATTGTCCATAATTCATTGACCATTTGTCCAGTCATCATGAATTGTGATAGATATCTTCAGGTTGTCTTTGGAAATAGGTCAGAGCATTTTGAGCTCAACCCATAGGGAGGGCTGCAAATACAATAGCTGTGTACCTCAAAACACAGGACAAAATTTCACAATTTTTGGTGCACACGATCTAGAGACAAATATCAACCAAAATTTTAAGTACCATACTGATTAGTGCTATATTGATTGGTGCAAAGGATGTTTAATTTTGGATGACTGAGCTGCTCTCTTCTGTTGAGCAGAAAAGTGTTGCCACTTGCTGCTGTATTTATGAATGTTTTTTACATTCTTTGCAAGGTTTTTGCCTTTACATATCATTGTGTGATGATTTCAGGATGTTCATCATGGTAATGGCACCCAGCAGGCCTTCTACACTGACCCTAGTGTTCTCTATGTGTCATTGCATCGCTACGATGACGGCAACTTCTTCCCTGGCAGCGGAGCACCTGATGAGGTGAGATGGACCACATTCTGTCTACTTGTCTTTTCTCCCATTTTCTGAAGAAATGTAACTAATACAGTTTGTGTCCTAGGTGGGCAGTGGAGCAGGTGTTGGCTTCAATGTGAACATGGCCTTTACTGGAGGATTAGAGCCTCCAATGGGTGATGCAGAATACCTTGCTGCATTTAGGTAAGACAAAAGCACCTGCTCTAGGGAGAATCTGTAACTCAGTTGACCCTTTGCAAAGTTCCACCTCCCCCTTGGTTGCTGCTGCAATTGCTGTCAAGCTTTCACACTCAGAATCCCACTCTGTGGCATTTGTCCCAAATCAGTGAGAGATATTCCAAAAGAAATAATATCAAGTTCCTGCAATAAGAGTTCTGAAATATCAGCGATAAGTGGACAGAAACGACTACAATATGCATCTGAGAGCTGCATTTATAATATAGTGTAATCACTAAGAAACATCTTTGTTTTTCTCCAGTTCTCAAACATCCTCAAATTGAAATATACACAACATATTATTTCTTAGTCTGTTTATATGTGTATATGTGTCAGTAATGATCCTCTTCCACACTGTTTAGTCCATATCCAACACCTTTCATCTTAAAATCACAGGAGGCAGAAATCAGGGGCAAAGCCACCAGAATTTGAAAAGACACACCTTCCTTCTGTAGCTCTCTCCTCTCGGTCCAAATCAAAAGACTAAATATACAGATAGATGACCTGAAGCAGTTTGTTGCCACTATGGCACTATGGAAAGGTGAAGCCGAAATAGCACAGTTATTGGAGCTGTCATGTTGCTTCTGTGATGAGTAGAGCAGTAGAGTCACCGCTGACAAAATCTTAACAGTGCTTGGTAAACATATTTACCCCCCCTACCTTTCTGAAAACACCTGTGATTGGCCAAAATGTTGCGTTACGGGGTAGATTTTCTACATCCTGTAAACAGAGTCAAGAGGAGGTGCAGAAGTCTTGTATCTGGTCTGACCACCTGAATTACACTATGCTGAAATGTAAATCAGTAAAAGGTAATTATCCCAGTAACACCAAAAAAACTATTCCTAAACTTTATGTTTTTGGCTTCAGTAAAGTAAAAAATATGACACCCCATTCTAAATATTGAGGATATCTTCTGTCAGACGAGTAGGTTCCATGTTCACGCAGTTTTACGCATTTTCACTTGTTCTGAAAGCTTGACAGGCCTCCTGTGCTTAGTTATGGTTGCAAACGTAGGATTGGACAGTGGCTGTTCTTGGGAGGGGCTTAGTGAAGAGTCAGTTGTCATACTGTAGATTTCTTTCTTTTTTGTGCTGCCCTAAGTGTTAGCTGCTGTCACAACCTTAAGTGTGTATTCGTCATGTGGTCTAAGATGGTCTATTCTAAAGGTAGAGAGTTCCACCTCATGCCATGTCTGATTTCTATTAATACCACTGTCTGGGGTTTTTTGTAGCTTCCCACATACACACATGTGAACACATGCATTCTGACAGGTCCTAAAGGTATATGGGCATGGATTCAGCAAAGACATGTACATGTCGTGTAGTTCCTCCAGCTGCAAAGGAGCAGGTCTGGATCAGGTCCAGGTCTCTTTGAAGATGAGCTCATTTTTGTGTCCGTTTGTCCATCTGGTCTAAGGCACATACATCAGACTGACAAGACACTGTCTCCTGCAGCTTTTAGCATGCAATCACCTAGAACCACATCATAGCCCAGTAATGTACCACAGACCCCTGTGGGCTCTGACTCTACCTCTGTCCAGTGCTGATGTTTTCCTCACATCTTCTCTGTGTGCATCTGTTCACCAAAAATATGTCACATCACAGGCATTTTTTATATTCTATCATTCAAGCCCAAGGTAGAATGCATTACTATCATATTAGAATAATGTGAAATTATTTGTTTCTGTCAGAGGTTTCCATTTTTGTACCTTATTATATATTATTGAAGCAGTCTTCTCAAAGTCTTCTTGCAATTCTCAAAGCAACCCTGTCTCAGAAATTATACTCATATGCAACTGAATTGTAACTGCAATTACGCTGAGGCACTGAAGATCTCAGGAGTGAGCTTTATGATTTTTGTAGACAGTTGTTAGGTTAGAGATAGAGTTAGTTATCATCAACAATTGTCCATCTTTTAGTATAAAACATATTCCAACACAAACTTCACATATGCAGACACAAATCGTTTGTATTTACTCTTTAATGTAATTAATGCAAAAAAATGTTCCTCAGAAATATAAATTGTGCAAGGCAATGTATTTCATATTGCCAAGAACTTAATAATTAAGTTAATTTGATTGACAATATCAGCAGGTTTTGACGACAGCATTATTAAAGTTTTTATGGTTTAGACACTAACAGTACTTGGTTAAGGTTTAGGGCCTGTGCTTCAAATATGAACATGAAGGTGAGAAACAAGACATATTAATGTGCAATGCAGGAAGACACCTGTACCACACAGTCTGCATTAGTGTGTGTTTCAACCTCCTTTGTTTATATGTATGTTGTGGTCCTGTCATTCTTCTCTCTCCCTCTCAGACTTTCTTTCTTTCTTTCCTCTGGAGGGGATGCGTGCCTCACAGCCAGCACCTTCCCATTCCTCTGCTGGCCTGTGCCACGTTGCATTTGCAGGGGATCAAGTCTGAGCCTCCAGAAACGCACAAAGAAAAAAGATAAGAAAATTGGCCCTAATGAAAACCAGAGGCACCGTCTCTCTCTCCCTCTCTCTCTCTCTCACCTCCCTCTTTTGCCATGAACTTGGAAGGACGATAGAGTCGGAGAATTAAAGTTAATTCAAACCAGCTCTTCGCACTGCCAGATGACAGGGCTTTGAAGTGTAAGTGTGCGTGTGTGAGTTTTTCGCTTTCTTATTCTCTCTCTCTCTTCTCCCGCTCCCCTCTATTTTTTTATGAACGGAGGGGAAAGCCTTGACGTTTTGTCGTTTAACCCTGTGTTGTCTGGTTTGAACATCACTGCTCACTCGAAAGGACAATCTAAAGATTGTCTAGTCTTTATTTTCTACCACACATGATGATGACACTGTCTACAACTGACCCAGACTTGAGGGGTTGAGACCTTGTCCAGAGCAAGACAGAGTCATGACCAAGACCAGAAAAGGTACACAGCAAGGGCATTATGGTCTGTCTCTATCATCATTATCATGAGCAAAATGTGTCAACATATCAAGGAGCATTGAAGCAAAGAGGTGAAACTCAGCTTTCAGTCCAGCATAGCAGAGGTGTGGCTCTGTCGCTGTACACTGATATTATGGAACAAAAGATTAGCATTCACTTTTTGTAAGGTCTTTGACAGTAGTAAAGGGTATAGACAAAGAGATTACAATACTGGCGGTGCTTTTCAAGAACTGTTTTTAGTCCATAATGGTAGAAAAGTAGTTCTGTTGCTGCACGATGTTGTGCCTGTGGAACAATATATTAGCTTTCAGTCCCTTTCAGTGTGAGTTCTTTGACCATATGCCCTGTCTTGTCAGTTTAACACAAAGCTAACACTGCATTAACTGCATCTCTCTATATATACTAAGGTAGCGAGATTGCACACCTAGCTAGGTGGAAAATAGATGGCAAGCAACTGAAACTAGCACCGTGAAACATACATTATAACATACAGATTAGTTTGTTACAGTACTGTTTCCTCAGTCTCTCAAAAAGCTAACAAAGCATTAGCTACATCCTTTGATTTGTTAGCTTGTGCACCGAGCTAGCGTGTGACTGATATTAGCGTGCTGAAAAATACAGTATATACATATGTGCTTAATATGTATAGCTAATATTTGCTGAATCTCTTTGGGTGAGGGGTGAAGAGCCTTGTGGAGAGTTTTGGTACAGAGGCAGATAGCTAATGTTAACTAGCTAGTGTTGCTAATGTCACTTACACAACCTTTCTTTTATGACTCCTAAATGATAATAAAAGTTTGACATGATCCCAGTCGTCTCAGTAATTGTTAAATTGCAGAATTTACACACCATTGTGTGTTTCCTTTTGGTCCTGTTGTTATAGATGAACTTTGTGGTTTAAGCAGACAATTTGTGTGACATGTTCTTCAGACAGACACAGCTTCTTCTATAAACATTTCAAAATAGAAATGAGTCATTCGAGGCCTAACCCTGCCTTGTGCATGGACAGTTTAGTGATATCCCCACAGTTGAAATCGAATCCAGAGTCCTCTTATTCCGAGACTGAGACGGGACCAAATAAAAGTTTTAACTCTCATGGTCATAAAAGAGGCCAATCATCACATTTAAGGAGCAAATGTTTGCCATTTTTGGTTGAAAAATCACTGAAACAATTGATTATCAAAATAGTTGCTGACTGACTAATTCTAGTTGTTGCAGCTCTAAATTATAGTATAAAGTAATTACAAAAAGATGAGTTGTCCCCCAAGAGGAAGTTTTCCTTGGCTCAAAAAGAGATCACTGTGCCAAGACCTTCTGCTGAATAAACCTGTGTGAGAACATTTTTATGCACTTGAAATCATGTAGGAAGACAACTGCCAAAAGCTGCATACTCCAGTGCAGAGGTGTAATTAGTCAGAACAGAGCAAATAAAAATTCATCCTTGGTGAGGCTGAGCTTGGTGAAGGCAGTAATTTCTAGAGTACAAGAGACTTTTGAGAAGTTTGATGAGGAAAACGAGATCTGTGTTTGAGCACAGAACCGAGAGACTGTAGAGAATAAAATTATTATTATTTTACTTGTAAAGTGAAGAGCGCTGCAGGGAGGACATATTTTTGTGGGCCACCTTGGAAGTTAGCATAGCTAATTTTGGATTATTGCAGGAAATGTGCTCTATTTTAAACAAAAGGTTTTGTTCAGCAATATAAAAGTATAAAATATAAACTACACTCAAGTTGCATGACTTCGATGTCACCACTGACTTGTAATTATATTTCACATACTTTCCTCTTCTACAAATCCCTTTCCTCTTTAGCGTGACCTGATGTATCTCTTGAACAGAATAGACTGAGAGCACAACGCGAGGCTGTAAAGCTGGACGACTGAGTGGATGAACTTTCAGGTTTAGTCAGATGAGTAGGCAACAGGCAAGGAAGGCAACTGTTTGGGGCACCAGGCTGTTCTTTCTTTCAATTGACCATATTTAGTAATTTATTTTATTTAATTTTGTTTAGGTTGGTTTTATATTTTGAAAATGCTAATGTGGAAATTAAAAAAACAAACAAACAAAAAAACAGGAACCTCAAATGCATCCTCTATCCTTGTATCACAAACTGTTTCATGCAGATCTTTCAATTACTCGCAGCCTACAGTTAGTGACAGAGTTTTTAGTTTAGCAGCCTTTAGTTTATTTAATTAGAGACCTTGACGTTGATCTTTGATCAACAAAATCTTTTCAGTCCAAGTGAGATATCGCGTTTGTAAGTAATAGGGACAGGCCAAAGTATGGACAGACCTTCTTATAGAGATGCATCGTGGACGCATCTAAAAAGTTAAAATCTTGTACATTTTTGAGAAGCTTTGCCAAGAGACCCAGAAGACTCTCTGTTGAGCATGATGATGTTTAATGTCCCCAACACCCAAAACACTAATTCATTTCCACGTTTTAAGACTAATTTCTGAGTCACTCAGTTTACTCATCACAAGTCATTACCTGTTGCTAGGTGAACAAACAATGTTATGCTATGCACTAGTGCATGAAATTACAGTACATGTGTAAGATGTAGCTGCAATCAAGCCAGCAGTGGTATAGATTCCAGTGCTTCTTTACTCAAAATGTCCCACATACATCTGAGTCTTCAGCTCTCCCTTCCATTAATTTAGCGAAAGACTTTTTCATCTCCACATGACCTCTGATTCATGCACAATTACTCCTGTTTTATGACTGCCGGTTTTCTTTATGCCGCTCTGCTAATTGATTGCTGTGGCTTTTTATTTCTTTAAATGTCAGGATATTATCCCGGAGAGCAGGGGCTGTAACTGATGACACCAGCAGTTTCCAACAGCACCAGAGTCTGTCTCTGTCTGTGTTCAAGGTTGGAGGAGGAACCCTGTGTAGAATCAAGTATCACTGACAGTCCAGGTTTCCCTCTGCATATTGTGTCAACCCACATGTGAGCGCCTGTGGCCGACTCCCTTTGGTGTGGGGTCTTTTATGGTCCAGATGTTAATGAGCCAAGGCTGTGTGTGGAAGTTTGTGAGTGGGTGGAGCGAGTGAAAGAAAAAAACTTGGTGAAACTTTTTGAAATATCTTAATGTCTCTACAAGGTTCAATACAGTTTTTGTTTCACTTGCTCAGTTGGACAGGTGGGTAATAAATCTACTTGCCCAAAGTCAATTTTCGTACTTGACTTTCCCCTACACAAATTATTTTATTTTTTAACAGCTATCAAATAACAACAGAAGTAAAAAAGGAAAGTGAAATTGTTGGATAAACAGAGATTAAAATGAAGTGGATAGCTCACTCCTTAGCTATTTCCATCATCAGCTTGCATAAAAAACATGTTTAATTCTTTTTCACCACTTTCCCAATTGGACAAGTGAGTTTCTAGATTTATTTGCCTGATGTAGCATTTTACTTGCTCTGAGCAATTCTTCCTGCTGTCCTGTTCTATGCAGGATGGTTGACTGACAAATAAATAGTCATCACTGGGGACTTCTCATTAACAGTTTATATGAATCCCCCGACAGAACTAAATACAAACTAAAGTCTAAGAACTGGTGAAACAATGGATCACGTTGCCATTTTTTTCCACTCTTTTTCATGTTTTTACTCATCATCCGTATTCTCTTTCTAGACTCCATCACCCTCACAGGATCTTCCATCTTTTATCTTCCTGTTGCATGAATTTCTACTTCTGCTGCTCACTCTTTTTCCTTCATCTTTTCTGCATGACGTTTCTTTCTGAAACGTTGCCAGATGTTTGCTAACACACAGTGACGCACACACTCCATGTACTCCTGCTGTCTGGGACTACCAGAAGGCTCTTATACTACCTACAGCCTCTCCCTCAGACAGCTGTGTGTATGTATGTGTGTTGTGTTGTGGTGGGGGTGTGGTGTGCACAGTTGAGGGTTGTAATTTGGTGGTGAACAAGAGATGGAAAAACCGGCGGCCGCAAGAGTTCAGGGCACGCTTGCTTGCCCACAGCCAGCAAACCAGCACCATGTTCCTGAGGTCTGCAAAGTACAGGGGACCTATGGCGGAACCCTGTGGTACTCACTCACTGGTCACTCGCCGACCTCACCAAAATATTATTTACCCAAATAACGCAGTTCCCCCTAAAAATTCCTGTGTTCATGAGGTCCCTCAGCCTCTCTCAGAGAACCACTTTTTCCACCCTGGGAAGTCCAACTATTTGTGAGACATCCAAATCATGCACAAATTAGAATACTGTGATTTTGTGTACATTTTATACAAATCCTTGCAAGCCTTTAGTGTACTGCCAGTATTGTCATATACATGTTTATTGTTTCAGCATTACTGATTTTTAACTTAAATATGGCACCCAAAGTGTGTGAAGTGACTGAGTTTACGCATAAATTCATATTTATTCATATACGTTATGTAGTTAATAAAAGAAAACCATATCAAAGCTGCAAGCAGCAGTGATTTGACCCTCACACCTTCGCACACTTTGATATGTGTGCATAAGAGTGGTGTTATTACCAGCATGTTGATGTCTGTTATTGGATGTTGCACAAAAGTTCAATCATTCAATTCAATTCAATTCAATTTTATTTATATAGCCCAATATCACAAATCAAGATTTGCCTCAAAGGGCTTTAC
>JAPQRN010000015.1:2996363-3012919 GCA_037367275.1 Coranthus polyacanthus | reverse complement strand
ATGGTGTTGTCTAAACCCTGACTGAAACTCTTCAAATAGGTCATTCGCATGAAGGTGGTGGCGTAACTGATTTGCAAAATATCACCCTTTGTATCCACTGTGTGTCACTAGAAAATAACCACTAATTATCCATCATGTTGCACTAAATGATATGTAGAACACAACATATAAATTCTATGTGGACTTAAAATTATTCTTCAGTTTCATCTAAAATGTCACTGGGCCATTTAGTAATTGAATTTAGTTAAGGTGTTTTTAGATTTTAAGGTTTGGTGTTTTACTTTGTTGGTCAAAAGTCAAGTTGCTGTGCCCTCATGCCTGTCCATTATTACGAATGCAGTATCTCAGGAAGGCCTTGAGGGAATTGTTCAAATTTGTCACCAGCATTCACTTGGACTCAAGGATGAACCGATCAGATTTTGGTGGCCAAAGGTCAAGGTTGCAGTAATCTCACAGAACTTGGTTTTGACCAGAACTCAAGATTTCAGGTTACAATGCAAGGACAGTGTACTCATCTGATTAAAGTTACAGTTTTTGGCTGAACGTGATAAATGTGCCTGCCAACCAGTGTTCCCCCTAATTTTTCATGTATCAGAGCATACACACAAACTCCCCGAGAATTCCTTGGACCACTGTGAGCAACATCAGACATTCACACCATGGCCACACCAGTATCACACCTGTCCAAAACCTGAGATCAAAACAAGTTACATGGCTTATTAAAGAATCAAATTACAGCAGTAATTTCCATTAGATTACTTTTAATATAAGTGATTTGGCCCACTTACAATGAAAAAGACAAAAATCTGTTTTTTCATGAGCTGTATGTTGTATGTCGTCAGGGTTCTTCTGTTCTCACATACTCCGACAGCCATTCCATCTTAAAAGAACCGCATTTCTTTTTTACTTTGGCCATAATAAGGAGTTAGCAGCATTTTTTTTTATTAGCAATGTATATACACAATACAATACAAAGTTATAAAGGAACCTACACATTTATGCTCAAGATAAGCAGCAAAAAAAGAAAATATAGATACAAATAAAAAAAAAAACAAAAAAAAACAAGAAGAGCAAAATAACTCTACACATATATAAATAGTGATAAATTAAATACAACAAAGGCTAAAAGGAACAAAGACACACATTATGCATTTAAGACACCACAAAGTTCTCTGGCTTTTATAGGTTTGGGATTAGTGCAAAATTTTAAAGACTTTATGTATGAGAGTAGATAAGTTAAAAAGACAAAAATGTTTGGTTTTTGGTTGGAGAATTTGCTGGAAAAATTATAAGATTAATAGCATATCTGATAGAATAGGGTAGATTATCATTAAAAAAGTCAAAAAACATATGTTCAGGTTGGATCTTGAAAGGATTTTCCAATGTTTCATTTAAGTGAAGATTAATATCCTGCCAAAATCTATGAGTATATGAACAATGGCAAAAAAGATGAGTAACAGTCTCCTCTGCTTGATGACAGAAAGAACAGTGATGCTCCACAGCGTTAGCAGCATTTACCTCTCTTAACTCCGCTGCACCGTTAGCTATACGCTAACCTGCAAAACAGTGGCACGTACGCATAAAGCGTCATTAATGACATTGATTGGCTGCGTAAGTAAATACCACATCATATCATTTATGGCACAAGACCCATAAAATATAAATGTTTTGCTACTTCTGCTGCATGTGCAATGCTTCATGAGTTTTGTTTACCCTCTCAAAAATGCAATTGACTGGGGAGAGTAATAATCCTTACAATACCTAAATATGCACTAAAATAATACCATCTAGTTCATGGATGGCCTCTTTAAACTTTTAACCAAGTTTGCTCAAGCTAAAATAAAATGAAGGTGATAAATCTGGCCTAGTCTCACACTGAGTCATCTGTATTTGTATCATGTCAACTAATTATCCTACTAAATTATCCTTGTCTATTTTGTAACACACCAACTATACGATATGCTGTTTTTAAAAGAGAGTCTCGTATAAACCTGACTCATATGAATTTTCCAGCCACAACTTGCAGTGAAGTCTTTCACTGCTGATTGGGTTTCTGTGTGTGACACACTGCACACAAGCATCCCCCACAGCTGTGTGTTCAACCAAGATTCTACACAAACAGCCCTCATTCACCACACCCATCCAGTGTTAGACTTATCCTCCATACTAACCACACATACATGCAATTATATCTGTCCTCCCATTTCTCCTTTCTACTCAAGGACCTTGTAATGTTTTGCTTCCCCTTAAATTTCCAAACTTTCCACATCACGAGCCGGACACTGCATTTTTTTCTGCCTTAAACTTATGTACAAATCCATTAGGTAGATGTTTAGTTTGAAAAGGCCACTTAGATGCCCAAGCTTCCCACTGATGCTGCAGTGTTGAATTGCACATTTTGATAAAAGTTGCATGCACTGAAAATATGGACGAAACTGCAAATAAAGTGTTGAATATGGTATTCTCATGGGCTAGTTTTTAGTATTGGTCCTTTGAAACTTCTTGGCAACATGGTTCATAAAGGGTTTCAGGAAATGAACCCACCTTTTTTTGGTTTCTTACATGACTTTCATAAATTCTACATTTCAATTTGTATTTTCTTTTCACCTTTCTGTTTGTAGGACGGTTGTTATGCCTATTGCCAATGAGTTTTCCCCAGACATGGTTCTGGTATCCTCAGGCTTTGATGCTGTCGATGGCCATGCCCCACCCCTCGGAGGATACAAACTGACAGCCAAATGTAAGTATTGACCACAGACACCCATCGACATCTGTCATTTCTATGTCAATATTTCCTTCTAATTTAGTTGCAATTGTCTTGGTGATGCTTGGACATTTTAAAGCCTATCAGCTCACACTACTGTTATATACAGACATGTGGCATGCAGGTATGTGTTTGAGTAAAATGAACATTTTTGTTTATTCTAGAAACTACTGATAACATGTACAGATAAAAAATCACAACGACTGTCGAAAATCCAAACTGTAGAGCTGCAGTCAAAGGTCTGAGTCCAGACTCTACATTCTTTCTGTGTCGTGTCATTTACATCATTTTCACCTTGTTACGTCTGTTTTCATCTTATGTTTTTCATGTACAATTTAAAACATAAAAAATAACAGTCTGGTTTCTTCAATTTTCGCTCAGTTTGAAAAATGGAAGCGTTTAAGCTGGAAAGAAATAATGATTTGACATGTTTCATATTCATATCGACTGATATGAATTTATTTTTTTTGACATAATCGTACAGCTCTATTTGAACTTAGTAGTTGAACCTACTCTGCATCAGTATTTTCACATTGCTTTATGTCACTGGTGGAGAAAAAATGCAGCCTTGTTTGATGGACTGTAACCATCTATCTTCCTCTGGATCACATTCAGACACATTCATGGCCACTTATGTTTTTTCCAGATCTGCTGTATATTCTAACTTTACAATGACACAAATGCATGTTCTATGTTTGTGTTTTGTCATTAACATTTATCCAGATCAAGACGTTGGCATGTGAGCAAACAAAAGCCTTTCTAAAGGCTTTCTAAAGCCACCTCATATATAAGAGTAAGGGTCTTGGTCGTGAAGGGGGGCGTATGAGAGGTTTGGAGAGGACTGCAAAAAGAAAGGATGTAGATAAAATGCATGTGAAAATAAGAGTATGGCTGAATGCTTATTTTAAACCCCTCCCTCCTGGAAGACAAGGATCAAAAGCTGTGGCCGAGCCTAAACGCAAAGCCATATTTATTAAAATTAAACCTGGCTTATATTATATGGCTTGTTTTTTGGCCCCCACCAAATCTACAGCACAGAGTCTGTCTCCTCTTCTCTTTGAGGCACCCACCCCTTTCTTCATCCACACTCAAACCCCTGTTTCTCTCGTTTTTCTTTGATCAATATCCAAAGAGGAAGTTAGAGACTGAATGCCCCCCTTCCCCACCCCCCTCTTCTTCTCTTTGCTGTCATTTCCTGTACACCCAGGCTTCGGCTACCTGACCAGGCAGCTGATGGCTCTGGCAGGCGGTCGCTTGGTGCTCGCCCTGGAGGGGGGTCACGACCTCACAGCCATATGCGATGCCTCCGAAGCCTGCGTCTCTGCTCTGCTCGGCAATGAGGTAAGATGATAGTCAATTTACTACTAATTACTACGATTTAATGCACATTTAAAATTTTTAATTTAAAAATTAAAAGCAATGGAAGTTTGAGAAAAATCTCAGTATCACAAAAAGGTTTTTACACTTGGGAGTAAAATGTGAAGTGTAATGGAAAGCGATTCAGTGAATGATGACATACAGGCATGTGCAGACCAATGAGGACCTTGAATTATTAAAAGAAACAAATGCCATATTAGATGGAAATTGCAACGAAAGTCTCCATTTCTGTCTGTCCACATTAATGGTTCAGTGTGTGATATTTAGTGACATCTAGTAGTGAAGTTGCAATTTGCAACCAACTGTTTCAAACTTTTGGTTTGAAACACTTTAAACTGACCTGATTTATTTTCAATCCCAGTAAGGTAATGATGAATCTAGCATTGAACGACCAGAGCTTGATAACTATTAGTGATTGTTTCAGTTTTCATTACAGCCTTTTCACTCAATTGGACAGTTAAAATATACAAATACTACTAATATGCACATACTACTTATCTCTGTGAACAGTAGTGAATGGAAGCGTGCGTTAATTCATTCTTTTGCCAGGGTTAGGCAGGCAGGGTTTGGCAGGGTTATTCTCTAATGTAAATTTATTCTGAGGTACTACTCAGATATGGAGAGGTTATTATCAAATTCTAGAAATACACCTATTGAATTTACTATATTCTGACAACAGTACTCTTTTATCTGGACCAAAACCATCTTCTCTTCATCTTCTACACTAACCCTAACCACTCTGACAGACACACAAACACGTCAGAGTTCGAGGATTTCCAGGCAGAAGGTTAGTTGTGGGAGTGTGTAGGCTGGGCTGTGGAACTGAACAAACATCATCTCTCTGTGATTCATGGCACACAAACAGAAGAGCAACTCCTGAAAGACGCCCACTCATCATCTTCCAGTTAATGCAGAGGCTCGAGTGCTTTCTTCGACAGTGTCCTCAGTCTCATTTTATCCAACCACATTATGCACCAAAGATATCTTAATGCATTTACTCTTAAAGGACTAGAGGATTACAGGATAAAGAGGTGATGATAGAGCCTCAGGGGACGAGAGGAGGGTGGAGCTGTGTGGCTGTTTGTGTAGAACAATTTGTACATCTGTACCATTCAGGGTCATTTGAGTCACCAACTTAACATCCACCATGTCACAGACAACCCCTTTGAGGGTTAGGGTTACATATGAACCATGTTTGAATAGATGTTGTTTATGTTGTGTTTTAGTCACATGCTAAACACAGAAACTAAACATTGTTCCATTTCAAATGGAGTCTGGAGACATGTATTTTGGCCTTACACTTCTTGTGTTATAAACTTAAACCTATAAGTGAAAAGTCCAACAACTTTCTTTTTGGGTTCCATGTAAAGGATGGATGTTTAAAGATCAATGGAAAGTAAAACTAGCAGTGAAAAGAGACACATGTTCTCAAAAACTAAATAAAACTTGAATGAACAATACAACATGAACTAATATGAAATAGAATTGCAGGTAAAATCGTCGTCATCCCTCTCAACTAAAACTAGTCAATTCCTCAAACTAAACTCGAATCAAAAACAAAACTGAAGACTAAATCGAAATCAAAATGAAAATTTCTAAACAAACTTTGGTACAAGTACAGTATGAATACGTTCTTCAGGTGTCAGCAGAGCAGGGCTGGGCCTGTGCCTTTTTTGGTTTACATGAACTCAAGACAAAACATTATTCAAAATAGTTTTCTTTAATAAAACTATATGTTGTATATGAGCAATACCAACAACCAACAGAAAAACAGCCACTGCAATGGTGTCAATGAGCATTACAGTATTTGTTCAAAAATTTTAATTCTTCGTTAAAATTAAATAAAGCACCACTGTTAAGCCTATGACTGGAGAAATATATTCACAACAAATACATTATAACAAACAGAGAGGTTGCATTTTAAATTTTTGTTTTGCAATAATGTTCTCCAGAGGAAGCAGTGATCTCAATTGTTTGATGCATCACATTAATGTGATATATTGTAAAGAACTACAGTGGAGTGTTGACACCTGAACTTTCAATGTTGTTACAAGCTAGGAAATATATTAACTAGTAAAATTCCTGCAACAGTTAAAAGTATGTTTTGTCTAATGGCTTTTTTTCTGGGGTTTGTTTTAATTAACATCTACTCATAAAGATCATGTTACATTAATGCACAAGGCAGCATTCACACTTCTCTGTATCAGCCATGTTTAAAGTGGTGTCTGTGCATCCTTAGGCTCTTGTTCCAGCCCTGCTGACAGCTATAAATGGGCTATAAATGAGTTCTTGGAATCGCAAAAAAAGCATGGCCTTGAGCCAAACAAAACAAGCAGAACAATAACAAAGGATCACATCAAGAAAACTGAGAACAACCAGTCCATCATCTTGTGGAACATAAAGGCACTGGTCAGCACAGACTGATTCACTCTGGATAGACTGGACTCTAATAGTTAAAACATTTTGGAACGTGCTTGCACTGCAGTAAAGACAGCTTCTTAAGAGGAAAGCACGGCTACATACCAAATGTGTCACAAAAAATGCACACAGTTCTGTCTGAGCAAGGTTTGCATTAAAGGAAATGCTCAAACTGTAGGGTTAATGTAATAAGCTGCACTGTGCCCACCAATGACTCAAAGGACGTAACAGCGCCATTAGAGCTGCTAAGGCTTCAGGAATTCAAGGACACCTCAGCAGGGCGGATGCCTGCTGCTGTCACAGAGCTCTGTACACTTCCAGTTTGAAGGACACTTTCCTTTCTCAACCCGCCCCTCTGCAAAAATAATGAGCCGGATCAGGGGGGCTCTGCTTCTTAGGTTTCGGCAGCCCGCAGAGCACCGCACTCCACGGGGGGTTTGGGGAAGGTCACTGGGTGGGTGCCACAGGGAGATGAAAATTCGAAAATAGGCAGGAGGCAGCAAGCGTCAATTGCCTGAGCCCTGCAGGACAGCCCTCTCACTGGTACACATCTGAAAGTGGTTACCTCACACCTCTTCCAGCAAGGTCAGACCGGGCTCAGGGATCAGATAATAAAGGGAAATGGAGTAATCATTTGAAGTCGGGAAGGAGAAAACAGTTATTATAAAGCAGCTGCACAGAGTACACTAGCTATGAACGCCTTCAGAAGTTTGAGAGTTGGACATAGACTATAGCTGGGTTACAGACCCGGTTTTATTTTCTCAGTAAACAATGTTATTAATGTTATGCAAATCAATTTTCCTAATTAACACTGGTGACCCATTTTATGAGTTTTTAGGGTTAGATTTGAGCCATGTTGGCACTGACGTCATTTTGACACTTGACACTTCTGTTATAGCCTAAGCAGACCCTCCATTCCAAACCCTTCTGTTAGGCCGTTGGACAGACACAGGGAGATTCATCAAGATTCAGGTTGACAATAGAGGTCGACTGATGGTGGATTTTTAAAGATTTTAATTGGCCAATATCATCCCTGTTAGAAACCTAATTTTAGCAGCCACTTTCAGCACCTACTTCTGCCAATACCAGTAGTTTGTGGAATGTCCTATCAGAGCCGATTAATCAACCAAACCGATTGATCTCTAGTTCCTAATCCTAACCCTAAGTGAACGTTCATGGAACTTTCCATAACATTCCATTGAAAATGAAGGGTGGATGTTAAAAGTGATTATAGTAAGTGAAAGAGCGTTCTTTTTTGCTACCTTGGTCTGTCTAGATCAGATGCTGTGTGCAAAGCTCTTCTCTTTCTGTGAACCTACACCTGAAAATGTGATCACACTCTCTGAGTTAACATTCAGTAGGGCTTCTGTCATTCCCTCAATCTCAGTTAGGTTTTGTCGAAATGCAATTCAAAATTAACATTATGTGGGGAGGTGATCAGGAATGAAACTTTAAGAATGAATAAATTGGACAGACATCTCCAAATGAAGTATTCTCAGTATCAGGTCAAGTCCAAAGAGTTTTTCCTGCGTAAACAAGAGACTTTCAAGAGACAGTGTTTTGACGGCAGAAAAGTCAGTCGATTACTATTCTCATCTTCTTAGTCACAGTTCACATTCCATCCCCAACTTGCAGGCTTGTCCCTAATGTGGATTAAGCAGAAAAGTTCATTTATTTAACACTGTTGTGACAGTGGCAGTCAGAATGTATTTATGTAAGTATGGGTCCTAGGAGACTGTCTTTTGGGTTTTGAGCTAGAAAAGTTGGGGAACCCCAGCACCGCAGTAATAAGAAAACTCATTGATTCCTGAAACACGTTATTTTTAGTTTTATAGATTTCATTTTCGTTCAGAATTATAATGACCTCAGCCAGCCAGGTTATGTTTTTATCAGTAATGTGCAAAAATGACCAGGCTGATTTTCATGAAACTTGGTGAAAGGGTACAGACTGTGTCAATGATGAACCCATGAAAATTTGGGAACCCATTAAATGTTCAGTGTGTAATCTTTAGTGACATCTAGTGGTGAAGTTTTGGAATGCAACCAACTGAATACTTCTGCCTCACCCTCCCTTACAAGAAAACCAAAGACCCTCATTGGAGCCAGGGTTTGTTTGGTCCATTCTGGGCTTTTAAGTTAAGGTGATATTAACTCTGGTTCACACTCAAACATTGGAGATGACAGTAATGCACCTTAACACTGTATGCCACCTGCCATAAAGTGGAAAAAGAAGAAGAAATAGTTCATTCTGAGCTAAGAAGAAGTTGTGAAAAAGTGCACATTGTTTTAAATGAAATGCGCAGTGTACAAGCCACAACTACAAGGCTTCAGCTTTTACTCCTGGGAATCTTAAATAGAAACATTGTCTGGTATCATGACAGCAGCATGATTAAAAAACACTTTATGGTATACCCCATTAGCAGATGATGGCTTTGATTAAATTGTGAAAAAGAAATTTAGATGTCGACTGTTTCTTGTGCTGGTTGGCTCTTTGGCAACAAGTGATGTCAGCTGTTTTGAACAAAGGCAAATCATTCAGTTGTGGGAAGCTTTGATAAAGTGAAAAAAAGAAAGGCTAAAATGTCCCTGATCAGATCAAAATGGCAGGAAGCAAGTGTTTTTATCATAATCTCACTGAAGGTCTCTGTAATGGACGTGGAATGCAGCTTGAAAACGTCAGTGGGGAATGCAGCTAGAGGGAAAGAAAAAGGGAGTCTGCTGGTTTTCAGCTGCTGACAAAGCCCAACAATGGCCTCAGATGGCAACAAGACATATATAGCTTCATTAAAAGTCAGTCCTGAAGTGGTAACTGGGTAACCGTAGTCTCACCAACCAACTCAAGCACTAAGGTGAATCAGAGCAGTGAGTGGCTGACAGGCATATTTATTTTTGACATTTCCACTGAGTGGGATTTTTTCTTGAAGATATTTGTAGCGTGTGTGTTGTGCGTGTCTGTTGGATGAGTGTGAATGGAGTGAATGAGTAGGCTCAGGCATGGGACCACAGCTGGATTACATGGTCAGCTGTGCTTTTGTTTATGAAGCTTCAAACTGCCTGAGCGTTTGTATTGTCTGTATGTGTGCAGAACCAGACGTCACTGTGCTGAACATCTCTGAGCTAAACTTGAACCATAAATTAGAAGCAGTGCCAGAGCATACTATATAGTCAACAGCTGTATCATATAATCAGTGCAGGGCAATAGAAATGGTTAAGAAATTAATTTATTATATAAGTAGTGCTGATATCGCGTGGCAGCCTAAAACACTGATTTTTGTAGCCACTGCATGGAGCCAAAACATCTTAAGTGTTCCTTACATCCTCTTCACATCCGGTGGAGCTTGTACTTCAGTGTTTTACTGCTTGCCAGTGTGAGAAATATATCTCTGCTTTTATTGGCAGGTTAAGTCAGGCTTTGCTATAATGAGCATTAAGTTTCCTTTGAAAGCAGCTCAAATTAGCTGGGAAAGAGAGGGACCAAAATTGCTGAATGGACTTTACAGGCTCTTTTATTCTCCCCCACCACTGTAGTGGGTAATCGTGAAGTCTTTCTAGTTAAATAGCTCATGAATGATGCATTGGCGACTACACTAGTCAACTCTGAACTCAGGACTAATTGATGATTGCTCGCAAACAGATGTTGGCCCACTCCGAATCATGGTTGTTAGCAATTATTTGATAAACAACAGGCTAATATGCTAATTGTAAGCAGCTGTCAGTGAGGTTTTTCGGTGTGTTTACACTCCAGTTACAGTAAGACGCTCGACTTCACCTGTCCCCCCTTGGGCCTGACTATTCACCACCACCACCCCTGACTATGAGGCAAGCTTAAACACCCCTCTCTCTGAAAAGGTCACCTGCTTTGCACAATACACGTCATTACCTTGTTCAGTTAGCATAACATAATCAACCGGTTTTAGTGACCGCCAACATATGCTCATGGACACAACAGTAAACAATGGATGCCTTGTGCGTTTTTCTTTTGCTGAACAAGTGGAATTCCTCGTCTTTCCACTGTTTTGGTTTCAGCCTCCCTCTGGAATGTTTTTACCGGGGCACATTCCTCACTTTCAGCTCATGGTGCTGCACTGTGTCTCAGTTTTTTTGGCAAGGGACTAGCACATTGGAAGGTCGTGTGACACATGGAAATAGACTTCAGATAGAAATAAGTCAGAAGTGTGACAGCAGAAAACCCTTCTCTATTAACCACGGCAGCTCATCATATGCAATAGTTGAGTCACAGCCAGGACCACCTCGAATAAACGGTAGTGTGGCTATGGATGATGTGGCAGACAGATGGATGTTGTATCTAAGTGGCATGCACGCCTGCCTGTTTGGATACTTGTGTTGGCTTACCTGCCAGGTGGCGGCCCCTGGAGAACCCTGACAAGAGCCATTAAAGTTTATAAGCGTGAGGCCCAGCTGTCAATCAAGCTGACAGGCTGCCCTGGTCCAGCCCGACTCTGAGGTGAACCCCACAAAACCCCAGAGAACGCCTGACCCTGCTTTGACAGAGGCAAACCAGGTTACTATGGGCTGAGCTGGGCTCGGCTGAAACTGGTTAGGGAAATGGTGAGTCGTTGGCTGCTGTAGCCTGAAGGCTGGAAAAGGAAATTTTTTGACTGAAAGATTGATGGTTTGAGTCTCCACATTGCCTTGGAAAATTTGGGATGGGTATGATTAATAGGTGCTGCTGTTTGTCCAGCCACAATCAGAGCATGTTAAGGGCTGAAGTTGAAGAACAGCCTTGCCATTCTCTTGGTTTGGGGGTGTTGTTTCAGGTACAGATGGAAAAAAACAATCTACATTATGAAAGTTTAGGTAAATGATCTATAAGTTTGAAAGTTTATCAAACACCAAGACTCTACACAACAGTTAATAATTGGACCAAAGTACACAACAGTAATTTGGTCGGTTTTGTCCAAAAAACCTGAAGCTGGCTTTAGCTTTTTGCCCTGTGAACCGCTGGTAGACAGCTGACACTTCTTGCTCATAAAACTCTTCCCCAATTTGTCAATGCCTTTGTCTAACATTTCTTCTGCTCTTTATACATTTTTTTGCTGTTTCCATCTAATATGGCATTTATGTTAGTTTCTGGTATTAGAGGTTCATGGTGTAATATTTAGTGGCAGATACAACCAATGGGACATCCCCACATCTCTACCGCTCAGACTGTGGCTCCAAGCAACACACAGACAACAGGGCAGCTCCTGAGACTGCGGGATTATGGGAGGAAACAGCGTTGTGGCATCCATCTTTATATACAGTCAATGGTAGAAACATGGTAGCACAAGATGGCAGATTCCAAGGAGGGGACATGCTTCAGTGACATCAATTCTTATTTTCAGGTGATTATATAAAAATGAAAACATAATCATTAATATTATATGCAATTCTGCCATTAGACACTCCTGCATCCCTCTAAATCTCACACACTGGACCTTTAATTCAAGGAACATTAAGGTCTTCTCATCGGTCCACACAAATTGAAAATGTGAAAAAAAAAACTGCTGGATGGAGACACATTTCTTGACATTAATGAGAACATGCTTTCTGATCAGTCACTAATGTTGGCCTCTTACCTTCCTCTGGACTAACTCTTCATGTAGCACACAGTATCTATAGTATATGTTTGTGAATGCATGAGCCTCTGTCCGTTCCTGTGTGCATGATGTAGCCTGTCGTGCCACAGCAGGATTAAAGTATCCCTCTCCCCAGACTACCTCTTCCCTCGGCCCCGCTGACCCCTCCCACTCACTATTTGTTTTAATTAAAAGAAAACTTCCAGCCTTGGCCAAGCGAGACGGACTGATGATGACTTTTTCCTCTTCTCTCTGGCATTTGCTGCCGCACTCCTACACCAGACACCAAAGCCTTTTCTTCTTTCTCTCCGTGTCTCTTTCTCTCTACAGGCTTCTCAGTTTGGTTCTTTTATTCCAGTGCAGTTGGATGTAGCAGAAAATGTTGCCTGTACTTGAGCTAAATGAGCCCGTTTGACAAAATGGGATGAGAACGTGTCGTATGTGCAGTCTGCCAAAGGGGAAATTGAATCATTCCGGGTTGGGAAAGCACGTTGGGGAATAGCCCTGTTTCCTCTGAGTTGTGGCTTGGAGAGTTTCATAAGCTTAGCCATGCTCCCCAAAGTGTGTGTGTGTGTGTGTGTGTGTGTGTGTGTGTGTGTGTGTGTGTGTGTGCGCGCGCTTCTTGCATGCGTTGTATGAGCAGGCAGTTTCCATGAGTCTGCATATGTGTACACTAGTACTTGTCCTTAAGAGTGGGACACAGTACAAAGCTCACATTGTAGTTTCTGTCAGAAAGTAGCAGAGCTCGGAGTGAGTGGGTGGAGGTGTGCATCTGCAGGCCCTTTTTCTATTGTGTCAGCAGCTCAGGCTCCCTCCCCACCTCTTGGACCGATTCAACACTGGGCTACAGTCCACATTCTAGAGTGATCCTTCAAACCAGGAGGGAACCGCATGTCAGAGGTTTCTGCAGTGTTTTGGAGCGCTGTTCCTGGACACCTGTCAGTCACATTTATGAAAAATGTATCTAGCCGCTCCCATCATACAGTAAAAAAACTGCTCAAAGCACTCATTCGTGACCCACAGGTGGGTCTCAGGAGACTTAGCATTAGCAAAAAAATTGCATTTCAGGCATTTCAAAAAACTTTGAACAAGGACATGTGCATGTCACTGGCCATGACATGTATCAAATGTATATCTCCTCAAAATGGCTGGTTTACCTGCTCAATATAATGACATATAGTCATGTGGAAATACTAGTAAAAATGGTCAGAGATGTTCATTTATGCACTAATTTGCTCTTTGCTCCTGATTTATACGATAGATAAAGCTTGTTGTGAAGGAGGTTTGTATTGAGTTGTCACTTATAAAAAGTGGGTACCCAGAAAAAGTTTGGGAAACACTGCTTTAGAGACAGCAAATGCATTTAGCTGACGTTCCACAGAGGTGGATGCTACATGTGTCTCTGCACCTATTACATAGTAACACATGTAATACTGAGCAGAAATGAATTTTGATCATTTTTTGTATGTGTGTTCTAGTTGGAGCCCCTTCCTGACGACGTGCTGCAGCAGAGACCCAACCCCAATGCTGTCCACTCTATGGAGAAGGTTCTCGAAGCTCATGGTGAGTGTGTTATTTCCACCTAGACATGCACCAGCATATGTGTCATGTGTCTTATTGAGTGATTCTTTATTAGTCAGTTTGTCAATCATTTTGATGTCTTCTGCTTATGTAGATATTACAGTTATGATGCATGATTATGAGGTTCAGTAAATATTATTTCACAGTAATTGTCCTAAATAGGTGTCTGTTCTTTCCTGGTGTTTTGAAGGTAAATACTGGCGCTCGCTGCAACGCTCCGCCTCCACCCTCGGGTGCTCGTTGAGCGAAGCCCTCCAACGAGACGCAGAGGAAGCTGAGACCGTCTCTGCTATGGCTTCTTTATCTGTTGCTAACAAGCACATTGGAAAGAGGTAGCGAATGTGGCTTTGTGGCTTTTTTGTATATACAGTATACGTTCGTTTGTGAGGCTCTGCGTGTATGTACACTTTTACGAATATACATTGTGTGACTACATTTTTTTTGTGAAGTATCCTTTTTCTCTTTGACACTGTAACAATATGATAGTAAAAAGTAGAGTTGCAAGCAGTTGTAACTGGGTCCAAGCCTGGAAGATGGATATAAAGCATTTTAATGAATTAAAATCCAAGCAAAATAGGGTGCTAGGCACCTAATGAAATGCAATATATACATATAAAGCTGACATATTGTATGATCTTTTGCCCAGGGCTGAAGAGGAACCAATGGAAGAAGAAGGCCCTCTGTAAAGAAGCATCCACAGCCTTTAACCACTCAGACCAGTCTTCATCTCTGACGGTGTCCTCATCCTGTCAAATCTCTGTTCCAGTGTAAATGCCACTCGTACGTCTCACCCACGCCATATCAACGTGGTGTTTGATTAAATGAGGGAGGAAGCAGAGCTGACAGAAGTGAAAGGAAACACCGAAGATGAGCAACGCACTAGCAGTCCACATTCTGCTCGGCACAGAAGTGTTGTATTGTCTCTTGAAGACGCTGGGTAAACGAGGACTGACTCAACCATGGCAGTGCCAGTGCTTTTAAAACACTACACATGTTCAGATGTGCCAGTCGGATCTACACACACCGACAATCTACTTTGCTTATTATCCCATTTTTTTCTGTGCTTTACCATGATCTCCTCACTTTGATCAGAAGTTGCCAGAGCTACAGTGATTGTAACTCTTCACCGTTGATCATTCCTTCTCTTTTAGATAATCCGGAGTTAAAGAGTGAAGTGGTCACATTTGGTTCCATCGGAAATGAGAATAGTCTTCAGGTGTTCTCATTCCAACATGACTGACAGTAAAAGACTGTATGTATGTGCCTTGTCAAACTTGGTGAATTTTTCAGTTGAACTTTAAGAGCTTTGCCTTAAAAAAATGGGAATGAGGCCTCTTCTCCCTGACTTTCTGTCCCAGCGACACATCCAACGCCTGCATGTTGTTGGCACATAGACTGGAAGACCTTGGCACGTTTACTTGTAATTCCCCTGTATCCAGCCTACTGTACCGTCCCTTCCCGTCGCTCCATCTTTTTGTTTGCGCATTATTTCTAATTTCAGCTTGGAAGGTTGTGCTCAGCCATGAATTGGAGGTGGTTCAGTTTAAAATGAAGGTTTAGTATTAACTAGTTCAACCAACAAGTTGTTCCAGCATGCACTGATGTACGTAGAGCAGCAGGACTTCTGAAAACTAGAACCCTGTTGATACTGTACTTAGACAATAATCAAGCCAAAGCATGGTGGACTATCGTCTGTGTTGAGACAAAACCACTTACAATCACAAGCAGAGTACAAAGATGTACCACTGACTGTTTTTACACTCTCATGCCTCTTGAACTAGTCTCACTTTTTGCAGATTAAGGCGTAAAGAGGAATTAATTACACATGAAGAGGCCCTCTCTTCATCTCTATGGTAACGAGGACCATACCACCTGGGATTTCCAAAGGGGTGTTCCAGGGCCGCACAGGCGCTCACAGCTGGTCTTTTGCCGCTTGTTAAGCACATCTGCTCGCCAAATGTCAGGTGCTTTGGGGCAGGTGTGTGTACGTCTGCTCATGTACAGTGAAGCACAGGCTGCTTTCTGCTTAGATTAAACTGTACACACACACACTTTCTGTTAAGCAGTGATGCAGCCAGTGATGACACAGTGAACATCTTCGATACTTTGAATAGCAAATTCATTTTCTGAATCATATTCTGAATCCTGCTGTGGGGTTCGGCTCTAAAGGCATTTTATCCAGTCTCAGTGTCAGATATGCCTGTCACCTTTTCAAATAACGATTATCACAGTATTAATATTTAAGAATAGAGGATATGCACTGATGTCACTTTCCCAGCAGGACACGCCCCCTCAGGCTACATCCACACTATAAATTTTTTTAATGCAGAACTTTTGCTAAGTTTACAACTGAAGTGTCCACACTGCTCTGGTGTTTTAGAATCCATAAAACAGACACCTTTGTAGAAAACTCTGGTGTTACATCATAATGTGAACAGAATAAAACTGACACTTTTTGAAACGGTGATGCAGACACCTCCATTCGCTGTCTGGGTGGGTCGTATCAGTAATTACAGATCCTTCCCTGATTTGTCACGTGAGAAAGCAAGACGTCAGCATCGACTATCAGCTGGTAATTCAACATGGACACTGAATTATAACTGTTTCTTTTCTTATTGTCTCTGCCAACACCTTTTGGGCAGTTAAATTCTGCATTTTAATCAAGCAATTTGCGATAAATCCTGTGTCCAGCTGCCTTATCAGCTCCCCTTGGTGACGTAATATGCATGTGTAGAATGTTTGGAGAAGTTTCTGGAGATTCTACAAATGCGTATCAATTGTAGAATCTCCAGAAAGTTTTCTGTAGTTTTTATGGAATGTTTATGAAGTTTTCTGAA
>JAPQRN010000015.1:2957852-2969856 GCA_037367275.1 Coranthus polyacanthus | reverse complement strand
TTTGTAAAAAAGTGCATAAAGTCGTTAGAGGTCAGGTCTGGAGGAATAGAAGGTTCTACAGAGCTGTGACTTTTTGTTAGTCTGGCCACAGTGCAGAAGAGAAACCTGGGATTGTTCTTGTTTTCCTCTATTAAGGATGAATAATATGAGAATGATAAACAGCTTTAAGGGAAGGGAAACTTTCAAATACAAGTAAAAACAATCATATACTTCACAATCAGGGTTAGCTCAATTACTGTAAAAAAATAAAACTTGCTGTTCAAGAAGTCTGATAATAATATGTGTATTCAATATAGCTGATATCCCTGCACAGCTGCACACATTAACATCAGATTACATTTTGCAGAGAGAAGCTAAAAGAAGCAAAAAGCTCAAACTTTACAGAGAAAATGAGGATGAGGAGGACAAAGGTAACACACGACTAAAACATTGACGGTAGTGTTCTTTTCCCTGCCCTGCTACCATTTAATCACTACATGTGAATAAGTGCAATGGAAACACATTCAGTGTGTATATGTGGACCAATAAGGAAACTGAGACAGATGCTTGAATTAAAGAAATTATAGTGAAAGTGAGTTATAAAAAATTTAGAACTATAGAAATTTGAAGAGCTGCAGAAAGAAATGTTAGACAAAGGCTATGACAAAGTGTAAAAGAGAAAGAGAAACGTTATATGATCCACGTACAGTGATCATGAACAGGGAAATCAGCTATGTCAGACAAAACAGTTTTTTGTACCAACTCCAACTTTCTGCTGTAAAGTTTCTTTCAACCTCGGACATTGACACTTGGGTCCTTCATGAATCATATGAGCCAATCACCTGAAAGGAACCTAGACAGAGTAAGAGAGGAGGGTTTATCCGTCACTCATTTGAAATCAGTTTAGTAGATCTTCAGTTTGACTAAACAAATCAGCCTCAGCTTCCAGTTGGATGTGACCGAATATAGGTGTGAATGAGTATAATTGTGTATGCCTACCCTCTCCAGAGAAATCAAGCCTTTAAATAAAAAAGCCCTGGCCCTGAGGCCTGATGATAATTCAACGGAGCCCTTCTGTGCAGGATCAAAGTCTTAGGGAGCCTGATTAAATAATGGAATGAAGGAAACGCTGAGAGGAGCTGAAGAAAAAGGCCAGAACCTATGCTAATTCCTTTTCATCCGGGCAACCCTGACAGCTGAGACTCTGCCAGTTCCATCTGAACTGCACACAGCATCACACTCCCTGTGTACAGTTTGGTCCATTTATAAAATGCATCAAGAAAGATTGCTCTATTAGTTTAAAGTGCATATGTCTGTTCAGTCCAAAGCCAGTCAAGAATGTGCAGTGTTTTTAAAAGGATTTCTGAACATTTGACCTTTATCTATGTTCAGCATCTCTTTCTACGCGGTACAGCAAGATGTAACAACTTCAGAACTCACGTGGAGGAAACATTGATTTGCTTGTGGAAGTATGAGGGAAGACTTCTCAATAAGTTCCACTAAATTGTTACAACCCAAAGATTTAGAACCCATAATGTATTAAACAGAAGGAAGTTCTTGATTACGAAATTGGCTACAAGAGGCACCTATAGCAACTAAGCATCAACAATCTAACATTTTTTATTTCCATGTCACTTCCTTCTTAATCTGGTTACATGGTCATTATTCAAGTCATTATTCAATTCATGTTCAAGTGACTGATAAGTGAAAGGCAAACTCCCTAAATTTGGAAAGTGCTTTTAGTTTCTCTGCTGCATTTATCTGAAACAATTTTTTCACACTGTTTGGTCTGGACTTTGAGACTTGGACCAAACAGCTGGTCTTCGATCCGACCAACGCAGGTGGCCTCAGTCCGGATTGAAATGAACCATGGTTCAGTTCGTGGACAGTGTGAAAACAGTTTTTGGATTGTCAGACTTTTGGACGATTCACTGGAAGTTATGTAAGGCTATTGTCACTAAAAAACAAAAGTAAGAAAAGAAATGAAAGACGGAAGAAAGAGGTGAATTAACAACATGCCAACATAGATAACACGGATGCATCTGGGAAGAGAGACGCAGCACATGCAGCTGATAACGACAGGACGTATTCATTCTAGATGATTCTAAATGTTGGACTGTTTGTTCTCAACATTTAGTAAATGTTCACACAAAAGAAGCTTATTAAAATGGTTTGAGATCAGCTCTGTCTAATATAATCAAAATGATTTGATCATTTGTTTGCTGTTTGTTGTAGTTTTTATTCTGTTGTATTTGTGCTCTCAATGTCATTGAAAACAGTGGCCGGTTGTCAATGATTCCTTGAGATTTAAATAAAGGTTGAATGAATGAATGAATTTTTTTTTTTTTTTAATGGGAGAGGGATTGGAATCTCCGTCTTTAACCAGAATCTCTCTGATTAAACTAACCAGTGGCACCAACTGACAAAAAGTAGGAAAACCTAGGTCATAATTAGTGGTTTGTCTGTGGTTTAATAATGTTGTGGAACAGATGAGGAGTGGACTGTTGGCCTCGGTGGACGTCTGCGCTCCCTGACTGCCCTCCTAGCTCAGCTTTGTCTTACGCCTCGGGAATGATAAATACTTAAACATGAAGAAAATAATGTTCTCTTAAGCACAACACTCCAAGCAAACCTCATTTAACCACAGTAAAAGTCTCACACAGTAATTGCAGGCTATGCTGCGTTGAGAAAGTAGGGTTGAAATGTGAAGAGATTTCAATCAACTGGGTAGACTGAAGCACAGATTATTACTTGTTTAAATGTGGTATGAACATTATTATTGTCTAATACAAAGAACCACAGCAGAATGTACAGTTGTTAAATTAATGAACCAATAAATACATGAATAAATATAGACATGCATAGAAATTCTGAAGATGTGTGAGAGGAAGGGGGTCCACAGAGACTGCTTATTGCCTCTGGAAATTTGGCTTGAAATAGTAAAAATGCATATTCTGTATGTGATATATAGAGTTGAGTGTCTGATTAAACATCCACAAAAATCTGAGTGAAAATAAATGAAAAATCTTGTCCAAAAACATCTCATTCTGCTTTTTAGTCCAGGTCTCAGACTGTGCAGATGTGGCACATCAGGTTTTGATTGACATTTGGTCAGCTAGCAACATTAGCTACATCATCACTGGGCTAAACATGTTAATAGAAACCAAAAGTTAGATTAAAGAAAGTGTAAAAAGTCAGTTCATTCAGTCAGTCTTATTGCACAGTTTTCAATTACTTATCAGTTACTGATTTTGTAATGTAACTAATTACTGTTTTCAGGACACCAGAGTCATGTGATCTGTGGAGAGAAAGACGTCGACAATGAGCACTAGCAAGAAAGAAGCCATGAAATAATATAAAAAGAAAAAAAATTAAAACTGTTTTCTGATTGTTTCACTCCGTTTCCATTTTAAATCACTGTGCATGTCTAGCCAGGGACAGCAAGGCATGCTGGGACAGAGCGCAGATACACATATAAGTAGCTAGTTAACGAGCAGCAAGTGGCTAATGGTATCTAGTCAGTGTGGCTGGGACAACAGACAATGTTTTGTTTTTTATGATTGGTTTGCAGAATTAAACTTTCAGAGTGTAGCATTCAGTGACATCTAGTGGTGAAGTTGTAGATTACAAGCAGATGGATACCTCCCACACCCACAGTGGCCACAAAAACCACAGAAATCCCTTGTTAGGAGAAGTGTTTTTTTTGTCCATTCTGGTGTTTTTAGTTAAAGGGACATTAACTCTACAAGCACAGTAAGTGACAGTAATGCACTTTAACACTGGACGCCACCTGTCCATTCTGAGTTAGTATCACCATGGTGGGCTCAACATGGTGGGTAAATCTCTGGACCCTGGATGCTAGACCTTTAATTGTGTAATAAATCTCCAGTCTAACCACAACCCAATATCATGAAGTTTACAAAAACTAAAATGACAGTATTTCAAATGTGGTTTAAAACTAATTCCTAATACTTTTTGATGTGTACTATGATGTACATAAGGCCCTAAATGACATAGGAAGCGATGATGGATTTAAGTTTACAGAGGTTTTGAAATAAAGGTTGAATGAATGAATGAAAGCTTTTTTTCTAAACAGAAGAAGAGAAGAAGTATGACATACAAAGAACAAAACACCAAACAGACAATGCAGATAGAATTTAATTAAAAAATATATCCTTCTTATATATAACTGGTTTGATCTATCTCAGCTCCACAATGTGAGAAAAACCCCAACCCCAAATGACCAGTGTTCAGGTGTTTTTAAGTCTGACTAAAGCTTGGCGTCTAATGCTCTGTGTATCTCCATGGTGGCAGCACACACAGCTGACTTTCAGCTTCGCCAACACACACAAAAACACACACAGAGGAAGTTCAGTGAAGCCGACATCAGCCTCCAAAGTGGTCTGGGCTAACCTTAGGCTTTTTTACTGAACCAGACAAACACAGAATACCGTTTGAGGCGCATAGAGTGTAAACCTTTACTTTATTCCCTTTTTACTGCAAATTAAAATTTTGTAGCTTTTTCCGTCTGATTTTACGGGAAACATCTGGATCCCTCGCACCGCTGGAGCAGTGGCCCCGGGTGATTCTTTGCTGCTCAGCTGTGAGGGCCCGGGATAATGAGCAGGTATCAAACGGGTTCCTACGGATAAGCCGGCCTAGGTGGGAAGGGCCATCCAACGGCATCGTAGACCACCATGCCAAGAGTCACAACTGTGCAATTTGGCATTTGTTCATCTCTGGAAAGTTGTTACCAGAAGTGGCAAAAGTCCACACATTCTTTACTCCAGTAGAAGTATGGATTTTTGTGTAAAAAAAAAAATTACAGTACTGATTCATCTTCTTTACTGCAGTAAAAGTGAAAAAGTCCAGGCTCTGAAATGTCCTTACAGTATAAAAGTCATCAATCGGTTTTTGAAGAACATTTGTGGTGTCTGTTTGTGTCCAAAGTGATCTGAACCTCACGTCATATTCATATAATGTGAAGACTATTAAACCATTCTGACTTCAAATCAAATCAAAAACAATAGACTGAAAATGATAACCATTCAATGTGAAAATCAGTTTTCAGTGTCTACGAGTCTTTTCTCTGTGATCCAGTCTCGGTTTTCTCTTGTTACATCTTTTATGTTCTTTTCACATCGTTCCATTATTTCTGTCTTGTGTCACTGCATCTTTCACATTGCTTCTGTTCTTTTTACATCTTTTACTTTATTTACATCTTGTTATGTCTTTTACACAGTTTTCATCTTGGTTCATCTTCCATGTTGTTTTCCTCTTGTTACATTTGTCATGTGTGAAATTCACAGATGGATTCACCAAGGGATTGTCTTTTCTATGTGTTATTGTTCCATCCATTTAGATTGAAATCAGTCTGGATTTGTGAAGGCGCTGCAATGATGCAAAACAAAAACAATGGAAACTTCCCCTCAGATGCATTAAAACTAAACCTTGCTTTGAAAATGTAAGGAGTACAGTTAAAAGTAAATAGACAAGTGAGGTTGAGATACCTGAAAACTCTACTGAAATACAGACAAGAAGGATTTGTACTTCCCACCTCTATTATGAAACATTTAAAGTCTTATAAAGGGGATTTTTCCTGTTATTTGTTGAAATGTTTTCAAAATGATGTCCCAAAGTAGGTGATTTAGATTATATGGAAAAACAAATGTTTAATCATTACATCACATCATTACATTGACACTGCTCTGTAGATCAGTAATGTAAGTTTATCTATCATGTATAAATATACCCAAGTTGGTCCTTTGCTGCATGATTATGGCAAACACTAATAAATCACTTGTGAGACATGTAAATTAAAAGAGAGCTATTAACGCCATTTAACAGCCTCACATTCATTTACATTTAGCCAAAGTGTGACTGAAATATCAGCCAGTGGATCATGTGAAAACAACAGGAGGACACTGAGCCGCTGTGGTCGCAGGTGTTTCCACTTGCATTCGTACGCTTTGAGAGTGAAAATATTCCTATAGAAGTCAAGGTTTGCCTGTGGAAAAACAAAAGACATTTGACTGTGCGCTGTCTCCTGTATATATTATGTTTTCTATTGCAGTTTTCCACCTGCAAAATACATGACCAGAGTGTGACATTTTACTGACCTAGCACCTGTTTCAAATAATGTACGATACTCAAATTAAGATGAAAGGTTCCTGTTTGTTTTGCTTGTGTGAAAATAATTCAGTGGTTCTATTTAAAGGTTTAATGTCAGAGTGTGGAGCAGCAGCAGCAGCGGAGCCACAGAGCTGAAAACAGCCACACACAATCAGCCGAGCATTTCCACTGGTAGCCTCCTGTTAACAATGAGGTCTTTCACTGTTTAGATTGCATCTAACCACGTCTGGGAAAAGACATGTAAACAGTTTAATGTTTTAAGAGAAAGAGAGAACGATTCAAAGGAACTCGGGGTGCGTTTGGGTTTTTTTTTGTTCACATTTGACTGCTTCAGGCAGAGACTTGTCCTTATCTGGGGCTCCCTGCTCATTAAAGAACCTGAAGGCATCGCCATTTGAAATGATTTCTGGTTATTTAAGCAGACAAGCGTTTTATATGCCCGAGTTTGGCTCCAATTCCCTGCTCTGTTAATGAAGCCGTATTTTTAATGGTTGTTTTCTTTCCATAACAAGAGCAGCAGAGGTGAAAAAAGAGCTTGTTCTCACACCCAGCAGTGAAAAACGCATTTCCTCCCTTAGTGTAGCAGCCTTCAAGGCAAGTTAACAAGCAAGACACATTATTTCAGATCAGCAGAGGGTCCTTCCTATTGTCTGGTAACAGACTGGCTTCCAAGTAATTGGAAAAAATTGCAAAATAATGACACGTTTAACTTTTAGCAATACATACTGGTCAAGCTCAGGGAATAAAAATAATAATAATTACAAAGAATTTAAAAAAAGATAGGACAGACTGAAGGAAAAAACTGTATTTGTGGTCCACCCTGCTATAAGTACTCCAATAAATTCTGTTAATAATCTAATGAAAATTTGGAGCAGAGTTAGATCTTTGAGTGATCGACATTAGTGAGTGAACCTTCTACAGATAAACACAACTTTTACTGTCAGATATGTTTTAAAAAATGTCAATGAGCTGAAAAACACACTGATAAAATAGACTAACAGGGTGATCAGGTTAAAAAAGAAGTAAGAGTAACAGTTGAAGTTTACTTTATACTTTTCACAGCTGAATTCCAATAGAAAAACACATTTGGCACTTCCTGAAAAAGGACTCAATGGAATTGTAGTCTTTTATGGAAGGTGAGAAAGTGCAATTTAACAGAGGAGGAAGATGAGTTCAAGGGCACACAGTAAAGAAAATGTTATAGAAAATACTATAGTTTGTCATGATCAGGAATACATATTGTCCAAGCTGAGGGACTCAAGAAAAATAATGATTATGAAGAACTAATCAACAGAATCAAGAGGACTGACAGAAGAAAAACCATTTGGGTTTAAGCCTGTTAGAACTATTCCAGTAAATAGGTGTGATCTAATAGGGTGGAACATTGTGAGCTACATTAGCTATAGATCTTAACCTGAGAACCTTCTACAGATAAACACAACTTTTACAACTACCTCAGATATGTTGTTGTTTTTTAAATTGGACCTGACAAACATTCTGGATACAATCTCCTGACAGGGTGGATCTTTACGAGCCAACATTTAAAACACTTTCAAATAAAAGGTTGGACTTGATGCTTCAGTTTCACTTTGCACAACCGAGTGTCTGCAGAAAACAAACGTATGTCACTTCCTGAAAATGGTCTCACTCGAACTGTAGGGTTTTTTGGAAGGTGAGAAAGTACATATGAACAGGGAGGACGATGAGTTCAAGGACGCGCAGTAAACAAAGTAGATGCTTTTAAAAATGACTATAGTTTCACCTGATTTAAATAGAGGCAGGTTTTCCTTGTTTGTAACAGAGTTAAAGAATATTTTGATGTTTTTATAATTTCATGGTGTTGTGGAAGTTGATTACTGAGCACTGAAGACATGATGAAACTGAAGGCATATATCAATAAAAAGGTGTGTATAATACAAATAGTATTTTTAATGTCTATGATTTCTGTTTAAGTGTAGAAGACCTGAATATATCATTTAAGCCAGTAAATACATCAGAAAAGTCACTGTATAACAGTGATGAATTGTTGTTTTGGTTGACTTGGACTTCTTTACTGGACATCCATCAGCTGAGCGTTGCTGAGAAACAGCTACTTACACACAAAATGTTCTAAAATCAACTTTTAGTTCAAAAATACGTTTTTTAATTAATAAATAAACAAAATAATGCACAATGGACGGAGTTTGGAGACTTGATAAACAAAGTCGGTGAAAATAAATCCATGCAGCGAAGGAGTCTAAATTGCATTGGTCCCTTTCGAGCTATAGGCGTACTTACACATGTATGTACAATATGCATTCATTTATAGAGATTTATACTTTGGTATAAAGTCTTTGGAAACAATACATATATATCCTTGTAAAGAGTTAAAGGATGGCTTTGCTGGAATACACATATACATCTTTGGCCTCTTGGTGTGTTTTTGTTTCTTCTCTCCTCTGCCAAGACAGACAGTCAATGCAGACAGTCCGTGAGAAGTAGTGTGTGATGAGTCTGAATCCACGCACACACACACACACACACACACATATACACACACACACACACACACATTCCCCGAGGGTTTGTTTGAGTCGCGGGGTCACATTACGTGTACGTCTCTCTCCACCGCGCCCTTTGATTGAGGTCGATGGGTTTCTTCAATAAATCCCTTTTGGTCTTCATACTAGAAGTAAACAGTCTGGAATTGAAAGGAAAGAGGTGACTTCAGTGAATGTATTTTACGCACAGAAATGGAATATGAGCTGGATTTACTTGGCCTTTTTGAGTGAATGGCATCTGATTTTTTTTTTTTTGGCCTGCTTAACATGTGGGAAGTCATTAATGAATCAATTATTAGCCGCTGAGCTGAGTAAAACCATATGGCAACAGAGTAGTATTGTATTTGAATGTAGCTCTGGAGAAATGCAGAAAAACACCTGCGTTTTCATTTCATTTCGCCGCAGAAAGTCGTTACAACATCGTGTTATTTTCTTTTTTTTTGTTTCAATTTAATTCACACAAAAGGTTACTATATATTCTTTCAGCACTGTCCGTTTAGCCTCGGTCAAGGGTGTATTTTTCTTTTCTCACTACCTTGTTGTTTTCCTCTAAATTCCACGGCGGTCAATTAAAAACTCCCAATTAAATGGATTCTTTACAAGTGGAAAAAAAGCAACCTTCAAATTTGATGTAAATCACTATAATGAAGCTTGTTCCTTGTCCCCTCGGTTTGGGGGAAGAGGAATAAGACAACTGGGGCGGTCTGCAAACTACATGTCAGAGCCGCGAAAACTAAACAAAAAACAGCTCCTGGTAATTTCAACGTGTCGGGAAGAAGAAGTCCTATTATTCAACAGGCCTCCTTACAATACTTGAACCTGGTTTGACCGTTGTTTTCATCCGTTTTGTACTAATATATATACATTGAAGGTCACCCAGAGTCCAAATCTATGCTGTTATGTCATTTATGGGAACGATGCCTAAGCGGCTTCTCATCTCATCTGTTTTGCCTTTAAAAAAAAAAGTGGCTGCAAACTTGCAATATACATAGACACTCATATCTGTGTATATATAGAAAACTGCGAGATGTCGTTAATACGGGCCTCTGTTTTTATATCGTCTTGCACGGGCTTGAACTTTTTCATGTCCAGCCGAGCTGCACCCGTTCCATTCCTGCGGTCTGCGCACAGGAAAGAGCTCTATTGTGGATAGAAATTACACCCGCGGTGGCACACACTACACTACACTTTTACACTACACTACAGCTGCGTTTTTGGGTGCAGCCCTCAAGATCGAATGAAAAGGAAGGGATTAAGTGCAAAAGTTCTAATTCGTTTGTCACAGAAAATGTGGGCCTGGTATGTGTGAAATTGTTCCAAAACTATTATTTGGATTAATCCTGCTTATATTTCCCTAAAATAAAAACGCTCTTTTCTTTTTTTTCCAAATCCTGAACTGGGTGTTTTTTTCTGTGCTTTGTTTTATTTTTTGAAGTTTTAACTGGATCCTCTTTAAGTAAACTAAGTGGTGATGGATCTCCCTCTCTCTGGGTCACCGACTGAGGCCTCAGCACCAGACGCGTCCGGACGCGCGCGCACACACACACAGTCCGAGGCCGGCGGGGACGTTTGACAAACACTGGAAAGACGCACGCACACTTCGGGTACTGTTATCATTAAAGATTTTTTTTTGGCGTTTTGAACCTCTGTGTTAGACCACAGATTCAACTTCTTGACACAGTGTCTACATCAGTATCTAAACCTCCACATTTAAAGGGAATCACCACACATTTACTCACATTCAAGTGATGTTGTTAAAGTGATTATTTAAACCATATCTGTATTCACACTAGGGTTAATGTTTTGGCTTTAATAACGCGTTTTCTTCTGCCACTTCTAGAACTTTGTTGCTTTCTTTTGTGGTACCCACCGCTTCGGCATTGTAACTGCAACTCTCCGGTGCTAGTGAGATGCTGACATAGACCAAGCGCCCTCCATCCTCCACACGGAGAAGGCGTAACTGAGTCTTTCGTGAGCGACGTAGCTGCAGCTGGACATCTTGCTGTCCATCTCGTCGCTCTGCAGCACCTGACAGAGAAAGTCAATGTATCTGGAGGCCAGCTTCAGCGTCTGGATCTTGCTCAGTTTGTCCGACGGCAGCGTGGGGATGATTTTGCGCAACGACGCAAAGGCCTCGTTGAGGCTCTGAGTCCGTTGCCTCTCCCGGACGTTGGCCAGGACCCGCTGGTTCTGCAGCTCCTCGTACGACTGGGTGCTGCTCGGGCTCGGCTTTTTGCCCCGTTTCACCACGGGACCCGGGCTGCCGCCGCCGCTGCTGCTGCTGTTGTTATCCTCGCTGGATTTTTTACTGTGTCTCCTCTTCCTCGCGAAGCGTTTCTGCTGCCGGTCCAGCTCCTCCTCGCTGGTCACCAGACTATCCACAGGGGAGACCGGAGAACTGGAGCCCTCTTCCATTTCTTTCTTGAAGAAATGCAGGGATAGGGAGGAAAAAACGCTGTCCACCTTTGAAGCCGTGGTTACAAAATAAAAAAAAAAAAAAAGATTAAATATCCGAGAGAAGATGAGGGGAAATAAAGTCAGAAGGATCTCAGTGTTGGAACGTTTGGTTTTTGAAGAGGCTGGTTTTAAACCAGAGCTAGTTGTTGGCACGCTTCTCCTCTCGCAGGAAGTTTTTTCCTTAAGTTTTTTTGGAAACTTTATCCCAGTTTCAGATGCTAAATAGTTTTAAGAGTGGAAGGGGAGGGGTTTGGGGAGCGGAGGGGGAGCCAGATCCGACTGGGTCGCTAATAGGCAGGAGGAACCAGTCATGGTTTCATGTATCGGAGACATGACTGAAACAAGGCGCTTATTTAGTGTCAAAAGCAACGGAAACTAATCACTTTTTGATCGTTTTAGTATCTCCATAAGGTTACTCTCATCAAGAAAGTTAATTATAAGATGAAAAGCCACTTTCTTAGAGATCGTTTCATTCACAATTTAAGTCAAGCCACAATTAATTCATTTGGCCCATTACACTTTTTTCACACGTAAAATGCTTTTAAACACTTCAAATTACAGGTGACAGGTCCTTATGTGGTTTAAATGATGGGCTAATATTGATACAATTTACAATGACATAATCCCCTTATACAACAGATCCTAAACATTTCAGAAAGTTGTGAAGGGTTTGCATTAAAGCAGTGGTTCCCAGACTCCCCCCCAGCATCTATACAGCTGAGGCCCCCAGCACAGACACACACAGACACACACACACACACACACACACACACACAGACTCACACACACACACACACACACACACACACAGACACACACATTCAATTTTATTTATATAGCCCAATATCACAAATCAAGATTTGCTTCAAAGGGCTTTACAGTCCGTACAAGGTACA
>JAPQRN010000015.1:2928312-2957752 GCA_037367275.1 Coranthus polyacanthus | reverse complement strand
AATCTTTTTCTTTTTTACTCCCCTTTCAGAATAAAGGAGATAATATCAGTGACTTCAACTAAAAGCTTCACATGAAATCATGAGCCAATGAGAACATTTCAGAGAACTGAAAAAACACAATAGAATCAATCATGTGTCTTTCTTCATAGATCTTCAGGAAAATATGTAAAAGGAAGTCAAATGATGTCAAAAGTGTGATTTGTATTTAGAAATATGAGATTGTTGTTCCACAGTAACAACCAGTCACGAGTCCATTAACAATGTTAAGACATTTCTTTTCCATTTTGTTTTCATATGTCATGTACATATGTGATAGTGACAGGATGTGCGTTCCTGTAGTTTAAATTGTAAATACAGAACATTATTATCATATTATTATTACTGTATTTTAAAATATGAATAAATTGTGTCCATGAAGTCTTTTTCAGGTGCAATGCTGCTGTCGACAGGAAGACCCAGAAATTTAATAAATAATAACGTAATGTTGAACTATTACATTTGATTAATTTTTGACTGAAAAATGATCAAAACATTCATTCAGACCAACACTGTAGAATAATGTTAAAAGTATTTTCTGATTTCACAAGAAAAATAGTGTTGAATTACATCTTATTTTGTTAATTTCATTGAATTTATGCTTATTTTGTTTATTTTGATTCAATGTACGCTGGCTTTCACAGCATTACATCAAAATGAACAAAGTAATATGTCCTTACTGAACTTTATTCTTTGTATTTTCAGCAGCAGGAGGAGAAAATGCCAATTGGTGATTAATAGATCTGAGATGACAACATGCAATTGTGTCTTTGATTATTGATGCTATTCTCAAGGGTGTTAAAGTTTTTTTGTAAATAAATAAATAAATGCATAGATAGTTCAAGAGACACAGCAGTCACAACATGTCCCACAGTGTCCAGCACAAACATACTCTTTGTCTGACATTTGTCTTGTTGGAATCTGGTCAACGTGAATAGAGCCCACAACTGAACCTTCATAATCAGGACTGAATTTACAGTGAGGCATTTTGTAATAATGGTCTTTACCTGTACAATATATTGACTGTATGTCAAATGGACTGAGACACATACATCTGACATAATGTCATTACATGTATGGATTGTCACTCACTTATTCCCTAAACCGTACCTAGAAATATGTATTTGTACACAATCCGTATTATTACATGGATGTACACTGTAAATTTGGTCTTAAATACACTTTAAGTTGCATTACCAACTCTTTAAATAAAGTGAGATAGACTAGCATAATGTCACGTGATGTTTCTTCAATCAGTTTGCATCCACATTTCATCTCCTGCATTGAATACTATGGACCCAATTTGTGTCATTTAAGGGGGGGACGTCTTTATTTATGTAAACGAAAATACAAAATTCAGGCACCGGGTGACAATTGACAGGAATTTTGTCCAACTTTCTCCTTTAGGTCAGCTTTTGTCTTTGAATATTAGCCCTGCTTTGGTCACACACACATACACATTTAGGTATGATTTTACTCTTCTGTTTTCTTTTGAGTCACATCAAAAACTGGTTGAAAACCAGAATAGACCTACCTCGGAAGACACATTTTGACCATAACAGATTAAAACATGAATCACATCTATTACAGTATGAGACCTTGTTAGACCCTCTATGATATTTATATTTTGAAAGTAGGCCTTCTTCTTTTCAGTGTTAAGATGCATTACTGCCACTATTATATTTGGGTTTGAGTTTGATTAATAAAAAGAAGCCCAGAATGGACAGAACAAACACTGGCTCTAATGAGGGACTTCCATGTTTTTTGAAGTCACTGTAGGGGAGGCTGAGGTGAAGGGGTAATTTACTTGGTTGTAATCTGCAACTTCACCACTAGATGTCACTAAATATCACACACTGAAACTTTAAAGCTGCAGTGTTAGATAGTTTTTTTTTCTCATCACAGGGCAAAAATTCCACAATTACTGTTGAGAATATTGTAATTCAAGTGGTCTGAGAGGGAATGAGACTCCTCCATCTCCTCCTTGCTGGTGTTTTCAGGTTGTAGAAAATCTACCCTGTGATGCAGATTTTGTATAATCACAGGTGTTTTTTCAGACAGGTAGGGGGTTTGAATACATGATTTACAGATTCCATCAGACGTGACCTGTACATGAGTCTACTGCTCAACTCTATGTGGAAACAGAATCTTGGAAGAGTGGCTTCACTTTTCCATAACAGCATGAAACTCCTCAGATTCATCTATCTTTATATTTAGTCTTTTGATTTGGACTGAGAGGAGAGAACTGCAGAAGGTAGGGGTGTATTTTCAAATTCTGGCATTTTTTCCCTTTGATTTTGGCTCCTGCAGCTTTAAATAAAACATTTAAAAAACAGTTAATGTGAGTCTATCACTAATTGATATGTACAGAATATAATACATGTGTTTTATTAGGAAGCACTTTTGCTCATTTACATTGAAGCTTCACATCACTTTAACAATTTAGAATCTGAAAAACAGTCAAACCATTGCATCTTCATGTTCTCATGTTTTGTGTGCTAACATTGAGAGATATGGTGGCTGTAAATGGAGTGGAACCGAGTCCCTCCAGAAACTACATTATAGTGCTCACTTAGTACTGGGACATATCCCGGGTTTCCCTTGAAAGCTGACTGCTGGCCCAGAGGAAACCTGCTCTGCTTTGTGTTTTCAGCTACACTGGTAATAATGACTGTCATACTACTTTTAGTCGGTGCCAGAGCTCTTCATTCAGACCCTGGCATACCTCTGCACAGGTCAAAGTGTGGTTATATTTTGCTAGTGTACTTCACACAACCTCTGTATAGAGAGGTGGTAGGTGGGTAATGTTTAACATCTTATGAAAGTCATTTGCAAATATGTGCGGGCTCATTGCATGAAAGAATTCAGAACATGAAGACACAGAAGCACACACAATCACACACACTTTCCTTGATTATAGCAGCTGACCTGGCACTCCCCGGCTCAGCTGCAGGAGGCCTCCGAGCCCAGGGGAGATGGAGGCTGATACTAGCCAGTGTTTGTCAGTGTGTAGAAGAAAAAGACCAAGAGGGGCCCCCTGGCCAGCAGTTATATTTGTTATATATGTGCCAAGCAATAATAAGCAAGCTTTGGCTCAAAAAGCAAATGATGAGGTTGACAGATTGTTCCAGTCTCACATGGACTGAAGTCCAAAGTCAAGCATATTCCAAACTATAATGTGAAAATAATATAAAATGTATCTGTAAAAAAGCTTAAAGGTAACATACATTAAATCTGTACTACAGAAGACACCAGAGTGTCTTTCACAATAAAATGTTACATTATCTATCACATTTTATTGCAAAAGAACAATGCTCATTAGAGGTAAGTGGAATGGAAACACTTTACAGTAATGGTGCATTAAAGACCCAGTGTGTAGGATGTAGGAGGATCTAATTGCAGAAATGGAATATAATATTCATAATTATGTTTTTACAGTACACCAAAACAAACATTTTCTTCTTTTTTCCATTTTATGGCAGGTAGTATCTAATGTCAAGTGCGTTACTGTACCATTATGTCACATTATGGAAGCCTTTTTTCACATATGTAGCAGCCACTGTAGTGAAGGGTGAGGCAAAGGGTGTTCAACTGGTTGCAATCTGCAACTTCACCATTAGATGCCACTAAATATTACACACTGAAGGTATATTTGAAGGTTAATAATTGACTATTTATTTGTCCAGTCAGTAGAAACTCTCCATGATCTTCATATAAAAGTTTGTTTGTATCTTTATCTTCAGGTAAATGTTCCTTACATAACAAATACCTTTTAAGTGTTACATGTTTTCAACTGTACAATAAAGGTCATACAAATATCCTTTTTACAACATTTTACAACATGGTTCTGGTTCTAGTTCCGGTTTGGTGTTGGGAGAACCGGTTTGCTTTTCCCTGTTTTAGAGAGCTACCATAGAGCCACACCACTATATCATGATATAGGTCTACATTAGTGAGCAAAGAAGCACACTACATTAGCTATGGTTACAAGCTGGCTAACAGTAAGTTGCTTTGTCAGGGAATGTAGTTTTTAGATTTTTTCAGGTGAGACTGTAGTTTAAACTTACTTTAAACTCTGTGGTTGACTCATCAAGGCCTACTTTTTCCTCTCCAGCTATTCCCATTAATAGTTAACTAGCGGTTAGCGGAACACCCAGTGGACCGAGCGCTAAGTGCTCATGGTACTGTGACAAGAACAGCCTTATTTCAGTGAGTCCTTTTTAAATGTGTTATGTCATATTATGTTACAGTGCATGAGACAGTTTGTCTCCTCCACGGATCCCTGCTGCTACAATGTCACATTTAAATGAAGCTCTGGTCTCCTGCCTCGGACATAATTTGTTCTTGGTTCTGGACCAGCAAAGTACTGGTGCTGCTCTGGAACCAGTTTTCCTAGCCGAAGGCTGTTTTTTTGACTGTCGAAACAAAGAACTGGTATGAGATTAGGCACCAACTCCAAAGCAGCCCTGGAACAGCCCCAGAGGAGGGTAGAAGAGCATTAATAAATAGTTCATTATGATTAAGTAATGTGTATTCAGCTCTTGTATGCTTTTATATGTTTCCAACTTTAACAAAAGGATCACAAAAATCATTCATTAATGAGCAATTATGGTTAAGCAATATCCACACTGCACAACATGCACTGTCATTTATAGGCTGGACTATGTGTCAAAGAATGTCAGAATGAAAACAAAGGAACAAACACATCTCTAAATGAAGAGCCTGAAGTGTGTCCACTGACCTCAACCTTTACCAAAAATAAGTCAAAAGCTGGAGAATGGACAAGTAACATGTAATGTAACATCTTTATTAACCATTTATTAATATTACTCAGCACAGCAAATAACAGGTAAGAGTTACTTAATGCTTATTATTGCATGAAGTAACTGTTTGCTACTGTTTGTTACTGCATTAACTAATGCTAATTAATGTAAAGAGTATATAAATTAATACCAGTTAATATGTGAATATGAACACCAATAGTAAATGATTACTAGCGACATTACTGTTAACTAACTGTTAATTAACGATTATTATTGAGTAAATGATTACTAGACACATAAGTAAACTCTTAATTAACTGTTAGTAACAGCTCACATACAACAAGCCAGCCATTATTGTGAAATAAACCCTGACTTATTACACAACTATTTACTAAAGAAATCAATAATTTGGCAAAAAAAATTCTGATATAAAAAGGATTTGATTGATTTTTTTCTGATTCAAAAAATTCAACAGAGCTGTATAATAGGTAATGTTAATGAACATAACCGTATTGTAAAGTGTTACCAGTGAAATTGTCGGTGCCTGGTGTTGTCACAGGTTAACCCTTGGACAGATGCAAAGAAAGGCAGAATGAAGACAAGGTGAGCGACAGAAAGACCATGAGAGAAGGAACAGAGAGGGATGGTCTGCCCCTCACATCAAAGATGAGTTCAGCTCATAACTCAGCTGAGCAGGATGACGTACCTCTGTCTTGTCTGACACCTTGAAAACCAGCTCCACATGGGTCGAGGGCACTGCCTTAACAAGCACAGATCCTTTCTGCTGTCGCACCCATGAAAACATGTCACGCACACAGCCTTCGCATCGGCCTCGTAAACAGAAAAGAGCGGTCGCGAGAGCCGAGGAGTGAGTAGGGGTGCTGAGAGATGTAAAACAGGTTCAGAGAGCGAAAGAGAAGAAGGACAGCGACAGAGAAAACAGAGAGAAGAGGCCAAATGTATGGACGTGTGATGATTCACCAGAGTCTTTGATCTGACAGAGAGGGTTATGGACGTGTGAGGGAAGTTATGGAGAGGATGATTTGTTAGAGGCTGTGATGAGTGGAATTTTACTGTCCATGTGTCTGCCAGGATCAGTTACCTTTGACTTCAAGCCCCCAAACACTTGTGAGGCTCACCCCACATCAGTTTGGCAGGAGGATCTAAAGCCGGAGCTTGTGTACATGCATGTGCTGGCTCGTGTGCGCTTTAAACCCATGCACAGTATACATTAACACCTGGTTATTATTGTGTGTGTGTGCACTAGTGGATCTGCATCTGCTGTTTCTGCATGCGCTCATGTGTTTCAGAAAGTGATTCAAGATGATCCAGAGATGTTCAGTAGAGGAAAGGCCCAGCTGGTTCTCATTGCACACAGTACAGTGTCTATTACCAGCAGTGCTATTGCTTTTAAAGCTACTAGTAGCTCCACAGTTTCTATTAGAGCAACCACTGACATACTACCTAGCTCTGCACTGAAATGAACTCCTGATGACATGTTGAAGCGAATCACAAAACAGCAACTTAGATCTGTTTCTGTAAAACAACACAACAGAATTTTTAAATACTGAGATGACTTTGGAGTGGAATTTTATCATTTTCTTTACAACCGACATGGGAAATAAAGTACAAATACTTACAGTACTTCAGTGTTCAGGTATCTGTACTTTCTTACATTTTCAAAACAGGCTTGTTTTTAATGCATTTGAGAGGAATAATCTATTATTTTTATTTTTCATTATTGCACATTGCACACTGCAAGATGAAAATGACATAAAAGATGAAATAAGATGAAACAAGATGAAAAACAAAAAAGGAGAGACAAAAACAACATAAACAACGCAATAAGACGTAAATGGCATAAGACAAAAACAATGTTAAAGACAAAACAGGATGAGCTAGAATGAATGTGAGACTAGATCTGAATGTGTCCAGTTCTGTTGCTGACGGTGAAAACTGATTTACACATTGGAGTCAAGTTAATGTTCATTATTTTCAGTCTATTGTTTCTGATTTGATTTGAAGTTAGAATTTGTTTAATAATCTTCACATTATATTAATATGATGTGAGGTTTAATTTGCTTTGGACACAAACAGCCATTAGAAATGTTCTTCAAGAGCCGACTTTAGGCTTTTATACTTTCAATACAAAAGAACTCAAAGTATGAATCCACTGACATTTTTCAAGTTGTTCAAAGTCTGATGCAAGTTTCACCAGGAGTTAGTGGGAATACAGGTTCCTGTGTGTGTCACTGGTTGAGACATCTCAGACCTACATACCTATAAATGTCATAGACATTAACCAGCGTTAACGTTTTAAAATATTAAAAGGAAAACAACATTGGAATTCTGGATGCGTAAACAGAATTCTCCACCTTCTCTGACAGCATCAGCACCTTCTGACACTTTTTGTTTTGCTTTACTCTCTCCTGGCTTCTTAAACATGTAAATCTGTGGGGGTTTTTTACATCTAAGAACCTGGGCTTTGCTGAGAAGGAGGGTGATTCCCAGCTGGAGAAAAACAATAGCTATGTCTGTTTTATTGCACAGTTCTGTTCCAGTAACTTGTGAAAACAATGTGAGTCACAGTCTGCTCTGAATAGGAACATACTTGTCAAACTTGACAGAAATTGTAAATGTATACAAGAAACGAGTGAAAAACATTTCTGCTATTGTAGAAAACAAACGGGTACATTTCGTACCATTTCAGATGGTATCAGTGCATTTCTTTTTATTGTAAGAAACAGTCAGGTCCTGTAATAAGATCTAATTTGGCTGTTGCAGTATCTGAAAGTGCACAGGCACATGCAGTGGTTCTTATATTTATTTAACTGTTTATTACAACAGTCAATAAGAGGCAGTTGGTACAGTCTGGAAAATGCAAATTAAAAAGGACAGTGATATTAAAATGTCCTTTGACTTGTATTTGATTGTAGACAGTATCAACACAACATATTTCATGTTTTGTCTTTCAGTTGTAAATATACATCCATTCCTCACATTCAGGATGAAACAAAAAACAGAAGCAGTTTGGGGTTAATAATGAGTGGAAATAATGAAATAACAATGTGATTTGAAACAGGTGATGTGAACAGGTGATTGTAATCATGACTTCTTATTTGGGGTTGTAGATGCGACCACATGTCTCTATAAGAAGGTTTGTCCAGCTGTTAAACTGTTAGGTTTAACAATGCAATATCAAACAGCTCAAAATGTCTTTGAATGGCAGAAAAGTCCAGTTGAACTTTTTTTTCATGAACTGAAAAGAATCTGGTGGCCAAAGGTCAAAGGTTAAGGTTGGTAATTTAACTCAAAAGTCGCTAAACTAAAAAGTCTGTCACTGTAACTGAGTGAACTACATGAACAGATTATGATGCAAGATGGTTATGTTTCTTGTTTTTTCTTTTGGTGTAATTGTTGTTTCATCTGTAAGTTGCTATGTTTCTTTTTCTTTCTTTTTCTCTGTCTCTTTTGTTATCTTGGCCATTTACCATTTATTTTTGTGCCTTAACCTAAACAAACCTTAGCCATGACATTCATAACCTAAGTGCAACAGTTATGTAGTATGTAGTAGTAGTACTTTAACGCTATCAATAGTATTTTGTGTGTCAAATTTCATGTCATTTTGGGAGTGACTTGCAAGCGACCCATTCTGTCATTCAGGCATGAGGAAATGTTGAATATAAAGTGTAAATAACATTGGCCAAAGAATAGAGCCCTGTGGGACCCCTATAAGAAAACCGAGGTAAGTAGATTTAGTGCTGTTACCACACACACTTTGGACATAGATATGATTTCATCCAAAGAATAGCTTCTGCGGAAAATTGAATGTGTAATTTCAATAAAAGAACGTGGTGGTCAATGGTATGAGTCTGCATTTAGCAGAGTGAATGAAACAACAGGCAATGAGTGAGAGCTACATATTGGGCAATAAAACCATAGGCACCTCCACTCATAGAGTCCTTCTTCAGTAACTCTCAGTAATGCCAAGACCCCGCTCATTCATATATCCACACTTGTGCGATGTGCTGCCCTGGGGCTGATGACAAGGTGTTTCTGAAATCACATTAGGGGCCCTTTCATAAAGGTTTCATTGGGGAGTGTGTAACAGCTTGAAGCATTTAGGCTTTGTTTAATACGATGCAGACTCTCTGCTCGATGCTATGTCTCCTGTGTGGAAAGGGGGGCCCGGGATGCCAGAGGCCCCCACTGTCAGAGTTTGCTTTGATATCTGGAGGTGGAAGGGGAAATAGGGCAGCATAACCACCCCCCACCCCTAATCATACACACACATATACACACCTTCACAACCCCCCAAAAACCTGTACGCTCTATACCTGACTTTGCCCTGCTGCCCTGTAGAGTTATGGCCTCTAAAGTCAAGCTTTGAAGTGCAACTCTCTGAGGCTTTACACCCTCTGGGAGACGTGCACGCACAAAAGAAATCATGATATACAGTACTGTGTCCATTTCAGCCACATGCTGTATCTGTTAGGTAAGGTAACCAGGCTGGAAAACACAGACTGTTAGTCAAAAATATTACACACAACATCTGAGAGTTTAAAAAGTCAACACAACAATATGTGGCTTACATAAATACTACACGACATAAACATTTATTCAAAAGAAAAATAAAGTTAGAAATGCTATGCTATGTTCAACTATGTTGAATTAATACTCAGTACAAAATAGGCTAAAAGTACTTTAAACACATATTAAGTTGAAGTAAGTGTATTTAAATCATTTGCTGATCAAATTTCAGCAATTTCAAAAAAATCTTATTTATAATACTGAGAATATTGAGTTTAATAATGAACAGGAAATTGATTAATTAATTTATTTTTAATAAATAAAAGCTTGATCAGTCATTTTAAAAATGATATCTGGTTTTATAGCTTTTTAAAAATAATATTTCAAAAGTAAATAAAGTTAATGATGCTTTGATGATTAAAATTAAAACACCTAACCATACCCTAACTCTAACATATGAGCTATTTATATAATTTATATAAATCTATGAACCGTGATGTTATTGAGTGGAGTGGCAGTAAATAAACTGTGCCACCATGTAACACATAATATTATTGAATACGTAGATTCAAATTTCTAGTAACTTTCAATCTACTCAAAAATACTGTGCCACTTTGTTGCCATGATTTTTTAAAGTAACCAATCACCATTTTTTTACAGTATAATAGCGTTGCGTCTTTTCATTTTACTCATTGGCCATCATATCTACCATAATCAATGCAGAGTACTGAACTGCATGTAGTTTAAGTAGCTGTTTTAGTTCAACTACATTCATATTTCATTCAGAGTGATTCAAGTACTTTCTTTTTGGTTAGTTATTAGCTACTGAAAAAACAAATTCCAAATTGGGGCCATGAAAGTAAAGGAAAGATTGTTTGTGTTTCTTTGATCATTACTTCTCTATTGTGACCAAACCTCCTTTGCCGCCACTCATTCTCCTTCACCAATGTTAAATAGGATGCTATGTGATCACGTCATGACAAGCAGCCAGTAAAAATTATGCCTACGAACTTTATCTTGTAAAGCAAACTAACCAAGGTCTATGCCAACATCTCTCAAATGTGTGTATAACTAACTCCATTCCATTTCCAGGGGGTTGATGCTCTACTACCCACAGTGGAACAGGATGGAACCCTGGTTCTTGAGGAGGCGATGTGCGCAAAGTATTGGAAAAAACCAGTAGCACAGAGAAAGACATTTTGAGGTATGATCTATGACATAATTACCTGAATAGGTTTGACACAGAATAAAACAAATATCAGAACTACGGACAATGATAAATAATACCCATAAAATAAAATCTAAATCTAAATCTAAATCTAAACTTTTCAGGCAGCCTGTTGCTATATTTCAGATTCAAAGATGCACTTACCAGCTTTGCAGTTTTTAATAGCATTAAAGTGGCATCCAACAGTCCTGACCCATGTCGTCTGCTATTCAGATAAAGCCAGGAACACTCAAAATCTGTTCCAACCAGAGCTTAGTCCATCCGGGCCACCGTACATTTATGATTTTGTAGAAAATACCACTGACAACTACAATTTATTCTTTAGTCTGTTTTATGAAATGAAGACCAACTGACAATCTGTTCACTCTCTCTGTCAGTGTTCTCCTTAGTTGGGTTTTCATTTCACTTCCATTTGTGTTCATGTTGTAGCTTTTGCATTCGTGTTGTGAACTGGCTGGATCACCGTAAATAAGAGACAGCTTTCAACACAAAGAAACAAGAGAAAGTCAATGTACACTCAACTCAAATGCACTTCACTGACTTGACAGTTACAAAAAACAGTGTCACCAGAGCAATTATGTTGGTTATAACACAATTATATCCATTATGCATGTAGTACTTCCAGAATGTGAACTTTAACCAGACAAACAGGAGTGAAGGGGGGCTGCTCTTGTTGATAGGGTCAGAGTAAATTTGCTCAACAAATGACAGAGAGACTGTGCACTTGGGTGCTGATGGACCAGCCTCCTACGCAAATAATGTAGTGTAATTAGTGCTGCACTTGTGACCCTGGTGCCAAGGTTAGCATGCCGGTTGGCTCAGGTTCAGCCAGGTGGCCTGACAGGGCTGGGCTGCAGCTAGCTTAGACTGAACTCAGTCAGGCAGTTTGGGGGGAGGCAGCACAAGAAGCCTGGGCAAACAGTAATTGTGTTTATTCTGCTGATAGGCTGATCTTCATGTAGGGTGAAGATCACCGGATGTCAACATAGGGGTGGTATTTACAGTCCACTGTCACTGCCTCACTGTCACCTGTGTCACTAACAAAATCATCCTGCTAAAGTCTACACAGCTATCCTTAAACTACAGGACAACAAATCTCATCCTGAGTAAACTATAGCTAACTTTTCAGCTAGCTAGTACCTCTGTCATGAACAGAACTCAATGCTATGCTGAAGTTTAGGCTGAATGACAATACGTCTCTGTGACTGGGTTAAACCAACAAGGATAATTTTTTTAAAATCTGACTAAATCATAGTTTACCTTTTAAAAAAATAGCTTAATTGTGCACCATTTGTATCTCTAGGGCGACTTAAATGTTCAATTCCATCATATTTTACTTCCAGATGTTCAGTTACTTTAGATTTTGATTGCCTTAATTAGTGTTAATAGTTTGATTGTTTTCATTGAATTACTTCCTATTGTTTTTTATCACCATTGTTTATCCAGTGATAATAAAAACATCTACAAATTCTGTGTTTTCTCAGTTATATTTCAAATGAGGCCTTTACCTCAATATAATCACAGATGAAATGAAGGCTGAATAACATGTGGTTGTAGCACTGACTTTTAAAACTACTGAGCTGTTTATTTTCTGTAAATTGGATGCATGGTTTCATTAATTTAGCTAACATTTTAGCTAGTTTGAGTCACTGACTAAATTCTCGGCTCTTCTGAAGTCGACCCTGTGAGCATTAAACTGAAGGACAGTAAATCTTTGTTTGTTTAAAGGATTAAACAAGTCTCTTTTTTACTGTGCTGTATGTCTCTCATTATTTGACCATATTGCTACATTAATTCAGCCAACAGGTTTTTGTCTTTTTGTTTTTTAAGAAATTAGAGCTTAGTCTTTTCTCATTTCCCTACTTTTTGACTCCTTGACTCCTCAATCCTCACTTGTGACCTGGAAATTTATCTTAGTGTGACTTATTTAAGGATGTTTCAATTCCCTAAAATGCACAGAGGAGTGAGGAAGCAGTCAGAGGATACACAGGTGGATCCTTTGTGGACGTCTTTTCAGCAATTGGACCCGTGAAGTGAAGACGTGACACACGTCTGGATTATACAAACCATAGCAGGACTATAAAAATGAAAATTGGCAAGTTGTATTAGTTATTTAAAATGATCATATACACGTTCAATCTTGCGTGTGTTAATAAATAAAAAAAAATGTCTGACATCCCTACATCACTTACTGACACGTTATACTACTTTGTGAATTGAATTAAAAGTTAATCATAAGTTTACATGAACACTCACCTGACACAGATCATTAAATACAGCAGTAACTGTAACTAAATAACACACAGATGATGCAGCTGTTCCACATCATGTCATATGTAACCAACATTTATTTAAAATGTCAGCTCCTCTGTCCTCTTTGACTCCTCCGCTAAGACTAAGGCTAAGACTAAGACGCAAGGAGTCGAGGAGAGCACTCAAGGAGGTACAAATTGGGAAATGAGAACCTTAAACTGAAGGACACTAAATCTCCCAATCAAATCATGTTGGAATGTGAAATTATTAATATTAAACCTTTGAAACTATAGCTTAAAATTAAGAAATGTTAATACTAAATCTCTCTTTAAATCTCAGTTTAATTTTTACTCTAAACCTAAACTAGTACTTGATGAGGTTAACAACCAACCCCAAGTGAGTGTTATGATGCTGCTGAATTTCTGCCACGATACCAGATCAAAAATCAAACTGTTACGGACTGTCATAAACAGTTAAAAGAGTCAACTTTTTGCCAAACAGTGTCTTGTTTACTGTGCTGTTTATCCAGTATTATAAGACCAGATTGCTCCATTAATTCAGCCAACAAGTTTTTTTTTTCTCCAAAGAGCTTCATGTCATCATTGGGAGGATAACTAGCCAACTTTTTAGTTTGGTAGCAAACAATGTTGTGATTTGTTAAGGAATTCAGAGCAGCTAAAAGTGAACAGGTTATACACTATGGAAAGTCCGTTTCGCTCTATTCTGACACAGTTTTATAGTAAATTAAGCCTTGTTGCTGCATTGTGTCTTAGTGCTGTCTTTTCCTGTTTAGCTTGGTTTTATTCACAAACACCTTGGTGAGCCTGAAAAGCTGACACTATTTACTTCTCTCTGTAGTGTGTTTGTCGTGGCCACCAGGAGGTCTGTGTTTCTAATCCAAGGAGGAAATTATTGAATGTTCCAGTGCTCATCTGAGAAGCCTTCAAATGGTTGGCCCCCCACTGTTCAGGGCCCTTGAGCAGAGGCCCCTAGGACACATTGTAAAGACAACACCACATTTTTCCTTCGCACTCTCTGATTTGCATTATTAGCCCAGTGGCTTATTATTAAAGCATGGTCCTGTGAAGAGGAGCTGTAATGAGGAAAGCAGGTGAGCTATTTAACTAGGGTTTCACAGCTATTAAAGTGCCAACACACTGGGTTACCATGGTGACAAGCGCAGGAGTCAGAAGTTTTGTTTTTTGAGAGAGGTGGGTGTTTGCTTTCACATTTCACTCAGTTTGTTTTGCAGTACACCCATACAGACTAAGATGCCCCACAATGCTTTGTGCACTAGATTTTGACACTTCTTAGATTTAAGCTTTTTCAACAGTTACTTCACAGATATACGTATTTAGCTGCTAAAAGGTACAGCATGCTTAAACTCTTACCTACCCATGTTCATTGTTTAGGCCTTCATAGTATCAAGAACCCCCTCAAAACAAGTAATCACCTGCTATCACACAATATCATGTCTTATTCTGTCTAACACATGAAAACATAACAGCTTAACACTTGAGTGAATTTAAATCTCTGATAAAAAACTAGTGTATTCTTAAGCTTGATTTTGTCTCTTGTACCTTTCCTCCTGTCTTCTTATTTTTGGGATCAATTTGACATCTGGTTTAATACCACTAAATAAATTATTGATTCAAGATTTCCTAAAACCACGATTTTTCTTGATTTCACCCACACTGGTGATTCTAAAATCCATTTCACTCTTTGCATCTGTCATGATTCTTTCAGCCTTTTTCTGTTTTTTTCCCCATTCTGTCTTGCCCTTACTGTACTGGCTTCATTGGCCACGCCTATCTCCCTGCAGCCTCCAGCTCGTTTCCAGCCCCACACTCACCTGTTCATTATCAGCGATCTATACACTGTGTTTGCCACTCAGCTTCCCTTTGTTCCATGTCAGTCCATATGTTCATGCTTGCTCTCCCTGCTCCTCATCTCTTGCCCTGCCTGTTGATCCCTGCTGTTTCCCTTATGTTCCTTTGGTGCTTTTTAGACTTTGCTTGATTCTGGACACTTGACGCCCTGATTCCACATTTAAGTTTAGTTTTCTGTTAATAAATTCCTTTTGTCTACAACACAGCTGTGCCAGCAACGTGGCATAGATTGAGGAATCATGCCTTATGTCTTTGCAAATCATGACTAATTAGTTATCTTTATTTGCTTGTCTTGTAAAGAAAAGTATTTGTTAAAATTTGGCAGCTCCTGTGACAGCAGAAACTGAAGTATATTAAACATTCCAAGGATAATCTCAGATTATCTATTTTAGTTGCTGTTGTTCAGTTAAACTGTGTATTTATCATAATACTACTGCCTACATTCACAGTAGCTGAGTTATTTGAGCAATTTTATGCTAATTCCTGTGTCCAGCGGTGTTATGAGCATCCCTGGTCATGTGATATGCATTTGAGGCATGTTAGAATGTTCTGAGATTATTTCTGAAACTTTGCTATGTATGGACTGAGATTGTTTTCACTTTAAAACCGTTTAAACAAAATCAGAGATGGGGCAGAAAGGCACTTCTAAACATTTGGAAGTGCAATTTACTTTAAAAGAAATGTATTTTCATCATTAATGTTACAAATAAGAAAAACAGAACAATATAAGCACATATTGCACTCTGTAGTTTGCAGTCTAACAACAGGATTGACAAGAAACCCCTCACGCACAAATACTGTATGTGGAAGTGCAGTAAAATAAAATTGCTAAATTTCTAACCAATGGTATTTATGACTTGATGTCCATATCCAACTGTGATACTTAGACCTGGGTGTTGTATGGGCTAGTCTACTATAGCCGCATGCAAAGCTGTCTGACAGAAACCAAACCGTGATCTTTAACCCTGTGTTTGAATAATAAAAAATATGACTGAAAACAAGAATGAAGAAGAAAAAAAAAACTACAACACATCTTGTAGGAGTCAACCCACACTGGAGTCTAGTGACGTATCCATTCACCCACCCACGGTGATTCAGATTAACGAGAGCGGACTCATGTACCAATGATATGAGACTTGGGTACTAATCAAGTGTGGCTCCAACTCAGACCTTTTCAAAACCTCAAATTGTGTAACACTGGCTTTTGTGTTCAAAATGTGCCAGTTTTGTTTTGATTTACCGGACTTGTGACCATTTAACACAGCTATTTAGATCTTCTCGATCCAGACCCACTGACACACCGTTCTAACAGGATGCGGTGCCGTAATTATATTTACAAGTGCACGGCCCAGACTCTAGCATCATACCAGCATGATAAACACACCTGTTGGCCAATGGCAGAACAGCCTCCGAGTGTTTGTCTCTGTAAGTCTGTCGGATGTTAAATCAATAAACTACCTCCATGCAAAAAGAACCTTGATGCAGTCTACAGGCAGGAAGAATCTTATTCATTTTGGCCCCAAGTTTTTTTTTCCCCTTGGCTGAATCATATTTCATCTGAATGGTATTCAGAGCAGTTTTTGAAGGCCATAAAATGAATAGTGTGGGTCAAGTAATGCTCAAAATAAGATGTCAAAACTTTGTTTGTTCAGCTACAAATGAATTACCTTGACAAACAAAACCCCATGTCCACTTATTAGCTTCCAGTCATACCTCATGGTCAGTAGATTGAATTTGCTCAGTTGTCATGGGGCTAATGTGGTACATATACGTATGTGTACTAATCAGGGTTATTATACTTAACAAAAAGTAAGACTAAAACTAAAACTAGCAGTGAAAAAAAACATTTTTAACTTTAAGAATAGGCTTTGCACAATATGGGGCCTTTAATATGACAACTGAGCATGAATGTGTGAATCTTCAATATGAAGATTGTGTGCTTACATGAGGTTTGTGTTGGAGTTGGTCATTTGCTGACGTCAGATAACTCCATTTCTAAGCTAAAAGTAGCTAGTGTTGCACACTGTCGTCCTGGACAGAAACAGAAGAGAGACCTTGAAGAACTCAGTGGTGAGTGCTGAGTGAGTGGATTTTTGGAGAAAATCAACAACCTGAGTCCTCTACATAGATATCAGTGTACAGGCTGTTATCATGGATGTAGGGAATCCTTACGGTCCTTTTAAAGAGTCATTGGTGGATGCTCCTTTAATGCTCAGTCATGAATGTCTCACCTGTTACCAGGTAACCTGCTGACTGTGGAATCTGACACAGCAGTGTTACTTGTAGATTCTACGTGTCTCAATGTTTTGAGTGTTGCAGGCATCAAAATCTGAATTTGTTTATGTTTACAAAATACAATTAAGTTGATAAATAAAAACATTGAACATTTTTTCCTTGTACTTTTGTCAGTTAAAGTTTCAAGCAAATTCATTTATTGTATTTAAAAAAAAAATGTCCCAACTTTTCTGGAATGGGGTTTGTACTTCCATCCACACAACATTCTCAGCCCTTCTGACCACGCCCACTTAGGAGACAGGAAGTGTAATGTTCCACACCACTGGTAAAATAGACTATACACCCACAGCATTCAGTTTTAAACCAAACATTGTTATGGTGTTTTATTAAACAAACGTTATTAATATCATATTCCTATATGTATTAAATAAACTATTAGAAACTATGAGAAAGCTGGACTCACTGGGGACTGTGGTGGAGACATGGACTCTGAATAAGGTGGAGGACATCTTGGACAATTCACATCGTCCTCTTCACCACATTCTGACCAATCAGAGAAGCAGCTGCAGTGGACGACTCACCTCACTACGATGCAGAGATCCTTCATCCACCGCATCAGACTGTACAACACCTGAGTCAATGGAAGATAAATGGAGACTAGACTGATTTTTACTTGTTTAATTTTTATTTTGCTTCTTTTTCTTTTCTTTTCTTTTCTTTTCTTTTCTTTTCTTTTCTTTTCTTTTCTTTTCTTTTCTTTTCTGGAGCTTTGCCCCTGGGGATTAATAAAGTGTATCTGTATCAGTATTACACATTTAATTTTCAATGACTTTATCAACTCCATCATGAATTAAACAATGACAAACTGTATTTCAAATAAATTTTTTATACTTATTTTTGAGACTTTAACAAATAGCACTTGGGACATGCAGCCTAAAACAGACCACAGATACAGAGCTTAAATCACATGTCAAACCTGATCAAATCCTCTCAAGCTGCCACTAGGGGGACCCAGGGGTCACAAAGGTCACTTGCTGCCATTAAAATGCCAACTGTTACACAGCACTTTATCCATCCTCTCCATTCTCTCCTAACAAAAAAATGTTGTTGTACTTGTGCAAGTGACTTCATGAAAGTCTAATCTGAATAATGCAGTCTGCAAACTGACCAGAGATTTGTAATAGACTGTGACCGAATTCAGCCTGCCAAGCCCGCAATTTATCAACTAGACATCACCCATAAGCTATGTCTTCAGTCTAGATCTCATAACTTCTTAATGATTTCCTAAGGGCTCCATTAGTGGCACTAAAATTACACGTGCACAGAAAGAATGGGCATGTTGTTGACTCGCCTGGCCTGTTTTACACATTTGACTGGTACACCTGGAGCAGCATCTGGGAGAGGAACTGCTCAAAGACTGTGGAGGGAAAGTTTCAAGCTCTGACAGGAAGAAAAAATTCCCCTGTAGTGTCCTCTGCACACAGATATGAGGCGATGACGACACTCCAACAGATGAAGTTTTAGTGCAGTTGATATGATGTCACACTGGCATGTGAGGGGAAAGAAAAAGACTGATATCTCTAGTGAAACAAATGTGTTTAATATCATTTCGTCAGTAGTAGTTTGATGTTGGGAATGAGGAAACCTGTGACAGTCTTCACTAGGGCCGGGCATCGCCACTGATTTCCTGAACTGATTCAATTCGAATTCACCAGATCCCAATTTGACTTCTGATTCCACGATTCAGTTATGTTAAGGATATGACAATACTAGTTTTGCATGGATATGGAAGATTCTCAGAGAAATAATCCTGTAAACTGCACAGTGAAACCTCTAACTTCGTGCACTATTAAAAATATTAATGTTTAGATTAAGAACTGACCCCAAAGCAGCTACATTAATGCACTTTTTATTTAACATCAACAAGTGGCAAATAAGGTAAGTGCAGAGACAGTTGTGAGTTGCAAGTGATAAATCAAGTCATCAACCCTGACAGGTAAACAAACCCAATATATAAACCACATATCTTCAGTGTATTATAAACCACAACTTCAAATCACACTAAGTAAAAAAGACATATCTCATGTAAACATCATTAGGTAAAACATACATTTTGCAACACAACATAACTTCTAAATGTCCTCTTAAAATAGTGCAAGAAGTCTGTTTTTTGGAACATGTTGAAAACAAATCTTATAAAACCTGAACTAGGGCTGCACAACTAATCGAATAGTACTCGCAGTATCAGCCTGTGCAATTATATAATTGTAAAAGGCTGCAATTTAAAGGTCCAGATTAAGGAGGATTTAGGTGACCTAAATACTAAAAATGAGGACAACCCCTGTTATCACTGAGCAAAGAGAGGTCCTGTGTAAAACATGCAAAATGAAAGTTATATTTGTTGGGTTTTTTAAATACATTGTTTTAGTTAAAGTTTGTATGTTTGAGATGAAAAAAATACACGTTTCAAAATAACCTGTGCATTTTCCTGGAAAATTAAGCAAGTAGACTCAAATCACTATATTGACTGTAATAATCACAGTCAATATAGTGACACAGATCTTGGACTTTGTAAATACACAAAACTACTCTCAACAGATGCTTTGTAATGTTGACACATGTTTGATACCAGAACTTTCACTTGCACATACAGCTGCTGTGTACAGTAAGTCATATGAAACAGTATTGCCATTGGATTTACAAAACAATAAATAATCTCAGCTTGTTGGAAACCATGGGCAAACACAAGTGACTACATGGGGTAATTTATTAATAATTATAAATAAATTAATAAATAAATATTACAACAATGATAGATCTTGAAAATGAAACAAACAGCAGCCTTACTGCCATCCTCAGAAAGAGCACCTGACACGCTAAAGCACATAGCAGCGATCTGCTTCTCACGCCCATCGTCTCATTTACATGATCAAGGCTCTTTTTAACACATCAGCTCGCATGCTAATGAGCGAGAATCCATGAAAACACTTGAGCGCAGCATGCAGAAGTATGAGCCCTTGGAAGTCCATTCAGTCTCATGCCAGGATGCCCCTCTCTCCCAGGCGACAAGTGCCATCCATTTGGGCAAACAATACCCGACCCCCTTTCCGTCCCGAGACCCTGAAACAATGGCTCTCAATTACCAGTTAACAATAAATTAGAATATTAAAAGGCGCGTGGGACGAAGGGAGCGGATGGGGTTGAGAAAATCTGAGGAGGGTGACCTGGTGAGAAGTCTGCAGATGTCGAGCGCTCGGCTGTGTCGGGCTGCTCTGCCGCCTGCCTTTGACGTGGAGAGAGATAGAAGAGGTACAAGGAACAAACCCAACCACCTTCTGCTGCAATCTGCACACTCTGGGTGCCCCATGCTTCTCGCTTAATCCCACTTTATCCAAGAGAGGCGTGCTGTCAGATCTGCAGGATGGGGGGGTGGGGGGGGGCAGGGGAGTAGAAGGAGACAAAAGCAGGACAAACACATAAGTTTTGATACATTTAAATGACTGTTTAACAAGTCCTGGGTCTGCAGCTACCGACGGGGGAACACTTACGTCTGAAAAGGCTCATAAAGAGGCCTCATAAGAACAGATTCCCACAGAATTTGTTAAGTGCATGGAGCCAGTGCGGATACATGAATTTGTGTTTTAGTAAAAATGAGGCTCATTTGAAAGAAAAACACCTGGGGATAGAAGTGTGCAGCACAACAACCTGCTTAAAACCACATCTTCTTTATGTCACTGTATTAGCTGGCTGTGAATGTGAACAATACTTATTTCTGTGTGCTCTTTAAAGTAATTGGATTTTAATTCACTTTTAAATGCCTCTATGCAAAAGCTGCCAAATGAAAATGCCGTGTGTTGATGTTCATAGTAGCCTATTCACTCTAAATGTTAGCTCCTGCTGTAGCCTATATGATTATGTTCTTTATACAAAATGTGCAATAATGCTTTATGAACTAATTTAATATTAAGCAGCTGTGTTTTTAATCATGTACGTATAGTGCATTAATGACTTATTTGCTTTATTGTGTATTGTGTAGGCTATGAATTCCTTTGAAGATTTAAACAAAGTTACAGGCTAAGGTACAAATTGCTGTTAAACAGCAAAGGTTTCATGTAGGACTTTTGGATTAATTATTTGTCAAATTAATATAACAAAGCAGCTGAGTGTGTGAATCTATCCATTTCAACAGTTTCAGTTTCTCAAGTGTTTTACAACTGATGCTATAAAAGGTTAAACATGTCAGATTAGCAGAGTGTTCGTATGCCCAGTTCGTGTTGGAGTCTATGTTGTGCTTTGAGTCTGTTGTTTGTTGCTGTTAGCTTACTCCATCTGTAAGCTAACGGTAGCTAGTGTTGCACACCAACGACCGCCTCCCGGCACAAACCTACACAAACTTAACCTAAGCACATGCAAATGTTCCATATTGAACCTTTAAGCCACAAGGAAGAAGGCCAGCATGTACTGTTTCCAGGCACAGCGGTCGAGGAGCCTCTTCTACCTCATATTTGTATGTGAAATGTTCTGCTGCGGTAAGTGTTTATGATGTAGGCTATTGACAATAAAGAAGAGTTTCATTCACAATTAACTGTCTGGTTTCTTTGACTTTCACTAAGGACCAAAAATCAACCTTTAAACTTCAAAGAAATACTGATTTATTGTGATTGACACTGATTTGTGATAATCATCTATATTAGCTGATATATTAAAAAATGTGTGTCTGACTGTGTTGATATTTGCATCCTCCGTAATTCTTTTAGGCGTGTTAAAAGTGAGTGTTACATGTATGAAATTCAATGTTATGCTAAAATCATTGGACATTTGTAAAACATATTTTGTTTACATTTTGGTAATTGGCTCCACTTTATGATACTCATAAAGTTTATGATGAATGACTTGTTGTTTCTTGATGCAAATGTTGGGTTTAACTTCAATAAAACGCTTTATCTTTAGCAAAATTGTGTGAGGGCTGATGTTAAATAAAATATGAATACAATAATGGAGAGATAATTTGTTCATATCACTGACAACATAATTATGTAAAGTGGCTTCAATGATCTTGTTCATCAGAGTAGTTATTATTGACAGTTTTAGGATGTCGTCTCACCACTTGTGTTCCAAATGGCGTTGGTTTGGTTCTTGTATCCATTCTTCATGCACTCGTCCACGTAGGACTTGGGGTCACAGCCGGACATGAGGATCTCTCTGAGCAGGGCGATGTAGGCTATGGCCAGTCTCAGAGTGTCGATCTTGGACAGCCGCTTCTCGTAAGGGAACGTCGGTACGTGGCAGCGGAGCTCTTCGAAGGCAGAGTTGATGCTCAGCATCCTCTTCCTCTCCCGGATGTTGGCGGCGTGCCGCTGCACCTTGTAGGGCTGATGGGTCACCAGCCGCCGCGCCCTTCGCTTGGTGATGTCCAGGGGTTCATCCACGGAGGAGTTTTCTGTCTCGGTGCAAACGGCCGCACCTGGAGACTGCACGTCGAGGTCGGTGAAGGTGAGCTGCGCGTCCGGGAACATGGACTGACAGCCGAAAGACGACCAGGGCGAGAGTTGGCCCGTGGCCGCGCTGCAGTCCAGCAGAAAGGTGTCCAGCTGTGTCTGAAATGGGAGGTTTTGGTCCATCTGTCCCCAAAATGCAAAATCAGTAGTGCTATCCTGATCAAAGTCAAGAAGTATATCCTCCATATTTCACTAATGAAAATAAACTTAGTCTGTTGCTGCTCCAGGGAATTAAATAGTGCAGAGGTGAAGGACTGGATCTTCGGAGACAGACACCGCGCTTTGGTTTGACTTGAATAAACTGGTCACTGCGGTGCCGTACCTGCATGCGCCTTAATACGTGAAGTGTGACAGAGTGATGGGCACATCTCCTGGATTAAATACTTCCAGGGCCCCGCTCTGGTCTATTCTAAAGGCTGAAAGGGAGCTCTTAAGACCTCTTTACCCCTCCTTGTGGATCTCGTTCAGTGCTTTAAAACAAATTACAAAGGAATCAGTTGATCTCCAACGACAAAAAGCGGGAGGGGGAACACGTGTCCAATTATAAACTTCTCTCCAAGTAGTCCCGCTAATATTGACAAAAACGCACTCAGTATTTAGCAGCCACTGGAGGGGCTGTGCCGGGCATTATGGCGCAGCAGGCCAGGCAAACCCGGTGGCCTCTGAATGGGACTGTTTTATCTATTAAAGCTCAGCTGACAAAAACACTATGTCAGAAACATATGAGAGCTCTTTATTCATATAGAATGTAAGAAGGAAAATGGCTTTTTTAATGTCCTGTCTTTGTGTTTATCCTGGTGTATTTTTACGCACTAACAGTCCTGCTGTGGTGATATTCCAACAGGATCACCACAGCTCGCCCCACATAATTTCGGTCTAGCAGCCACATTAATACACTCTTAATTTGCAAATGATATGAGTGACTAAATGGCAAACCCTGGAGAGGATGCACGCTGTAATTAAGCTCGGCTTAATCAAATAACGCAGAGTTCTCCCTCAGAGTTTGTACAGAGGGCAGCTTGGGAATGAGCGTTAATTCAAGAAGTCTGTATATGTTTGCACACACGTGGTTTTGATTTGACCAAGTCCTCCAGGATGCTAATTTGAAGAGAATCTGTTTGTTGTAAACAGAGGGATTTTATATGACTGCAGAAAGAGTCTTTATCAGGGGAAGCAGCTGATTTAACCGGAGTCATCTAGATGAATAACAATGAGACAGGTGAGGCCTCTGACAATACCATGAGTTCAGCCACACAGGGAGAACAAATCCTACTTCAAATCATGTTACTGCACTTAGATTGCATTGAGCTGCCTTTAGCTGCAAATCTGAAATGACACATTTAACATCCACAGAGTTCAAACCAACACAGTATTTATATGGAACAATAGAAGTGTTCAATTAATTAGTGTTCCATATAAATACACTAACATCTTAACACCACAATGGATGACAAAGACAATAAAGTTCACCCATTATAAACACCCATAGGTAGGGTGACCAGGGGATGTGGAACTGCCCAGCATGTCTCTCCATGTCTGACATATTGAGAAGATGTCCCATATTTTGATTTTGAATGGAATACACAGCGGTGGGCTGACAGGACCTGGGCCTTCTCTGCAGACTATCGATTATTTTCATTCTGCATAAAACATCTCCCCAACATCAAGACTGGTTTCAATCTACATGGATGTAACACATAAAAAGACAACCCCTTGTTGCATCCGTCCATGTTCATCACACATGACAAATGTAACAAGATGAGACATAATGAGACAAAGACAATGTAAAAAATAAGACATAACAAGACAAAAATGATGTAACAAGACGAAAACTTAAGGCAAAACCAACATAAAAGATCAGAATGACGTAAAAGATGTTAAGTCAAAAAAATGACAAAAAATGAAAATGGCATAACAGATGTAACAAAACACAAACAAAGCGTCAGATTTTGTGTTTATAGTTCATATTCTGTATTTTACAATATTAATATCAAAACTAAACAAAATGAGTGCAATCTGAGTTCTTACTCAACAGCATGAAAAAAGCATAAAAGACAAAATGACAGGAAGACAATGTAACAAAATAAAAGAGGTGAACAAAACAAAATGAGATGAAAATGAATTAAAAACTCAACTAAAAAACACTCCATTTAAGTTACCAAAAAGAAAACAAAAGATGGAAACTTTTAACTTATATTTTGATTTTAAAAAGTTGCACCAGAATGGAAATTAAAAAGTCACTTGAACTGTAATATTGGTCCTATTTCCTACTTATTTTCTGCAGGATGTTAGATGTATCCAAGATTAATAAAGCGATTAAATGATTTATTCCACCACTATCGTCAGATTTCTTTCCAATATGAATGAGATTTTTAAACATAATGTGCAGACATGTTTTGAAGAACAATAAAAAAAGTCATAATCCTATTGGCATTCTTCTCCAATGAGTCTGATTTCCCTGTAGGCACTGTTGTATTTGTTTCAGGACAGACATCAAAGTCGCTCTTATTTTCCAAAGGATTAAGTTACAACAGTTAATGAAGCGGCAGTTTCAGTGTTTCTCTAACCCCTTCTTCATCCTTCAGTTCAATTAAAGCCGTGAGTATGATGACACACACGCAGGAGAAGTATGAAAGGACAACATCCTGATAAAGGCCTGCATTGTTTCAATAATAGCGTTAGGAGTGTAAATTACGCTCAGGAACGGGTTCATTTGTATGGAGTGTCTGAACATAATGTGTCGAGATTAACGTGTCATCAAGTCCGTGTTTCTTTACATTTAATAGCGGACGTCCTGTCAGCTGCCGAGGCTTTAAATAGACTAAAGGGACTAACAAAGGTTACAGTTTTGGTCGATCGCACTGATTTCACACTGTCTGGCTGTTTCACAACTGCACTCATTAGATTATTGTTAAATCAGACCACCAGAGAGAAATGGAAGTTTTTTGGTCTGAATTCTATGTTTGAGCTCTGATTAGACACACTGTCACAAAGCACTCGCAGCTATTCTGGGGTAAACTATGTTCCTAAATTTTTAAGATGCATAGACCTGGAAAAGTCTAATAAATCAGATGAACAACTGAGATGATTTCCTTTGACAAAATAGATTTTAAAGACTAAGAGCAATGGCTTTACAGCGTACCGTGCAGCCTCAGTGTGTTTACTTGGCTTTGTAACAAATGAAGAAGAGCAAAGAGGCTGTATTGAAAGGTGCCTGTCAGGACCTTCTGCCGGCCTGCCAGCGGCATCTCTCTCCCAGCTGACGCTCCGAGCCTGTCACATTCAGATCCACCTTATTGTTTCTACAACGACTCAAGAGGTCTGAGTGCTTGGAAAAGAACTAAAACTGCGATCATCACAGCGACATAGAAGGAAATATGACAATAGTAACGATAAACTCAACACTCATGTCGGCGCCAATTTCAGACGTTTACATCCTGATCTGAAGTGTAGGAGAGACTGGGGCCGGGTGCGACGTTTGTCAGGTTGTTCAGGTTAGGTTGACCACGTGTCCCACCTTGTGTGGCACAGCACAGCATTTTGATCCTTTGTCCTCACTTTGTCCCACGTGTTGAGATAATGTCCCACATTTAGATTTTGAAGTGAAGTTCAGTGGGAAGCAATGGTTAAGTTATTTCAGAGTAAAATGAATATAAGACTTTAGACACTGATCTATCAAAAGATTCAGATCAGGAGATTATTTGTTTTTTGTCTGTTTTGTTGCTTATTTTGTTCATTTTTTTGTTTATGTTGTTGATTGTTATTGTTCTTATTTTCTTGATTTATTCTGTTCATTGTGATTTAATGTTGTGTGTGCCAGCCAATCTTCATTCTTATTGAACTTTCTTATTATTTAGATTTTCAGTAGCAGGAGAAAATGCTAAGTCATGTGAAGTAGATCTGAGGAGTTAAAATGTGTTTTTGATCAATGATAGTGTGTTTATGTTTTATTTTTTTATTTTTATGTATTATATTATTTTTAATTTATATGCACCAATTTGTGTGTTTTCTGGAGTTTACGGTGGAAGTATCTTTTATTTATGTAAAGAAAATTACACATTCAGGTAAACATTCAAAATATAATGGAATATAATACAGTAAGGTATTTTGTATTGTTGTCAAATATTTGTTGCGACGATTAGACGATTGAAATGTCTTATGTCTTTTTTTTACATTGTGCGATTAATGTTGTATATGAGGGGTGGAAGGTGGAAGTAACAAAAATGAGCCAATAATGGGAGGGATGAAATGAATGAAATTATCAAGTGATTTGATATATTTAAAGCTACTTGATTAAAACAGTGTTGATATGGAGCAGTAGACCGTAGACAGACATAGATAAATATCAGTGGTGTGTTATGAATAATGAGTGGTCGACAGTCACAGCAGCTTGGTTTCAAATAAAATGTCAAACAAATCAAATCAAATCAACTGAAAGTTTGTCACTCTGTTTTCAATTCACATAGTCACTATTAATTCATGAGAATTTTAATTATGTGTTTTAAACTGCATCCTCCAATAAAGATAACAAAAACATCAACTGTTTTCTTCATTGATATTCTGTCAACCCATTTCATAATATTCTGGAAATGCAAAGTATGGAATGATGATACATGGCCATCAACAAACAGCATGAATGAATGGAGAGCTATTGGTTAAAAGGCTAATGTTGGTTAATTTAGCCTGAACAGGCTGTGGTTCCTCATTTAAAGGGCTCAAATATATGTTGTGAGTCAACTGTTGTATATTTAGGTAAGCTATCCTTTTATGTACCCCACAATGCATACTTATGTATATACTTTAAAATAATATATATATTTTCAAATGTGTATCCTTATATTTGCCTCACAATTACTTGTTCTTGTTGCAACTCTCTCTGCCTTTATCAACCATGATAAAGCATCAGGTGCTAGCTGCACATACTGACACTGACACATGCTAAGATGTCACGTTGAAGTCATTAAAAACAAAGATAAGTTTGTATTAATTCATACAGAAGGTCAGGATGGTATGAAAGATATACTGCTCATAAAAACAGTTTTATTTGTCCAAAACAATTTGTATCAATAAATGCAGCAGCAAACATTGAAAGTGTCTGTCTTCCTGATGGATGGAAGGTCTAACTGAGCATCTGCAATTTGTGTCACTCTAACATGTTTCTGAACTGGATTGATATGACTTGTCTTAACAGTCCCCAGTCTCCCCTATTTCTTTGTTATGAATTGCAACCACCTTCCTTCAGTGTGGGTGGTGCCTTTCTTCATCTTCATCGAGTCCAGAATGCACTGCTCTGAGAGCTGTTCTGTGAAATGGGTCCTGGGCTTCATGCCCAGAGGACCGGACAGCCTGGAAAAGTCAAGTGGGCCTTGGACGCGGCACGAGGCCACATGCTCGCAATTAAAAGCACGGTTTTGAAGCTGTTTCCCACCTGGGGGTTTATACCGTGAAGAAAACAAGGAAGTTAATGAAACTGCAACTCAAACACATGGCACAGTCCATCCACACCTGTTCTTTTATGTGTTTTATGATATTGTGATTTTTTAATCAGTGACATATTTGGGGGAATTAGCGTGGACAGTGTTACCTCACAGAACACTCATGTAATTTCCGACAAATTATTGTGGTTTGTTGCTAAAGCATGATGGAGTTTTCAGAAGGACTGCCAAGATGAGTTGCAACAGTGAAGCTTTAACATTTTCACAATGTTTCCTTCTATGCCTTCTCAGATACACACACACACACACACACACACACACACACACGATGCATTCTCTAGCCCAGGGGTTCTCAAACTGTATCTGACCACAGACCCCTTACACAGGAGAAAATCCTCCAAAGACCCCCACGTATTTTCTAACCCAGATGATCCTATGCTCACAACAGTGTGTTTCTTATACAACAATGGAACTATTTGTTCCACACAAACTTTTCTAAATACTTGAGACCTGTTTCATGGTGATCAACAGTAAAATATTAAAATGTAAATCATGTTAACACTTATATATTTTTAAGCAAAGGGTCATTTTATTCTAATTGCATTTGGACTCAAGTTGACAGCATTTATATGTAATTCATCTGAACAGTATCAACACTGACATTCCCAGCAAACTAAAATGACCAGTCGGCTGATCTTCTAGAAAGGTCTTCAAGTTTTAACAGTGATACAGAACACATCAGAGTAATTCAGAAAATATTCAGCCACACATCCAGTTCCGGTTCCTGTTTCCGAGGTGAGCGTATTGTTGCCCTACCTGTTGGTCTAAAGACCTGTGTCATAGCTCTGCTGCACTTAACGACCGATAATTTGATTTTGTCTAGCGTCAAGTCTAGAGTTGTAGCGTCTACTTACGCTACTTTAGCCCTAACTTCTTAATTTGAAACACCTAGCTACACTAAATTTCTCCGGACCTTTGTCCGCTAGCCTAGCTGATAGCTTAGCATATAGCCTAACTGTTAGCGCAGCCTGCTAGCCATGGCTTCTCTGTCTTCCTCTGCCTCTCCCTCACTCTGTTGCTCGATGTGCCACATGTTTAGCTTTTCGTCCGCCTCCTTTACCGATAGTGGCATCTGTAATAAATGTAGCTTATTTTCTGCACTGGAGGCGAGACTGTCTGAATTGGAAACGCGGCTCCGCACCATGGAAATGAAGCTGGTTAGTCAATCACCTGTAGCTGGTGCGGACCGCCATAGTGTAGCCGCTGTTAGCTGTCCCCCAACAGATCCCAAGCAGCGGGGACGCCAGGGCGGCTGGGTGACTGTCCGTAGAAGCAAGCATAGTCGTAAACCAAGGCCAGTGGTTCACCACCAAGCAGGTGGTGAACCAATTCACGTTTCAAATCGGTTTTCCCCACTCAGTGACACACCTGCTGAGAAGCAGACTCTAATTATTGGCAGCGCCATAGTCCGAAACGTGAAATTAGAGACTCCAGCAACCCCTACCAAATCGGACCAGTGATGACATGTTTAGCCGCATGTCATCCTTCAACCGCTGGCTGTCTGAGTGGTGTC
>JAPQRN010000015.1:2908228-2924204 GCA_037367275.1 Coranthus polyacanthus | reverse complement strand
AGCTATGACACAGGTCTGTACACCAGCAACAGGTAGGACAACAATACGCTCACCTCGGAAACAGGAACCGGAAACCCCAGCTAACCCTTTGGTTTGTGGACTAATGTTCTTGTTAGGCACCAAGCAGTAAGACTTTCAGGAGACAGGATTAATTAATCAAAAATTGTTATTTTTTTCTTGTTGTTTAAACAAATGGGTCAAAAACATACACAGCCAAAATATTACAACTAGGCCTATAAAAGAGGTCAACAAAATATAACCATACTCAAGAAAAGAGCGACAAAATAAAGAGACATTAACACAACAATGTGACCTCTCACAATGACACAAAAGGGAACATACTGTATATAGTGACTTGGCCAAACCAAATAACACACAAGGGGAAACAAAATAAATGTTGCCTACCAATGAATGAACAGCAAATCTAGATAAAACCAAATCCCCTCCATGACATCACAGCCCATGGTTCGGTCTGATGGACTGGCTGCAGTATTTAGCCGTCCTCATCCCTCCACCCCTTCCTTTGCCTAACCAGGAAGGAACTGCCCACCGACCACGACCGGTAACGCAAGAGACAAAGAAACAAAAGATTAACAAATAACTCAAATTAATAGACCTAAGTACCATACAGTGAAGGTTAAAAAGTGTAAAGAGTGTAAGGTTAAAATAGATAGATTAATGCTAAATATGGTAGAACTAAAATGAGTATGTGGATCTACCAAACTATCAAAGTGATTGCAAATTAAATAACTTTTGCTATTCCAACTATTGTGGGAGAGTGTATTCAATGATTTAATGACCTTGTGTGGCTGTGGCCATCACAGTTCTGAAACCTCGAGTCTGGCATTTGGCCGTTGCCATCTCGGATTTTTGGAGTCCCCATATTTGGACCAGAAATGGGAGCTGGGACTTGTCAACGTATTTGTTAATTTAGTGAAAACACTGACCTTACTAGTAACTAACACCATTAACTTTAAACACCATCAAGTAATTTCAGCTACTTGATAAATGTTAACACATTGGTCAGTGACAAATAAGAACTGTTGAGATGAGCAGTTGAAACACCACTCTTTTAAAAACATGTTTTAAAATCATGCATCAGGTTTGTTAAAATATACATTTTATATTCATTTTGGAGAAATATTACACCACCTTGAAGTTTACTTGACTTTTATTTACTATTAAATTGTTCTGATGTAAGATGATGGAACACCAACAAGTGATTTATTGTGTTTTTAATTATTGTCCTCAAAGTCCTCAAAAAAGAATGGATGAAAGTAATTCTTTTAATTTAACCTTTTTAAATTTAACTAAACCATAAGGACAATTTTTAGCATCATTGTCATTGACTCACATACAGTTGTGTTCGATTACAGTGATGTCAACTTCATGTAATGTATAAACAGTAATTAGCAGTAGCTGGTGTAATTAGACAATTGTCTAATAACAAATTCACGCTATCCTCCACTGATGAAGTAAGAGCTGGCACATTACTGTACTTGTTGGAGCAGGTTTGGTGAATTCTGGGTTCACTGGTGCCTCCAAGGAGGAGGCCATTTGATGAAACAAAAACAAACTGTAGTCAGAAAAAAACATATGTGCCAGTGCAAGAGTTACAACTTTTATTCTCAATCATTTGCAGAACAGGTATTTTATGATCTGGAAGCACTTGATTAAATAAATCTGAACATAAAAAAAAATGCAGTCAGGAAAACCACATTATTTTATTGCCTCTCGACAGGATCGGAGCCCAAACCATTATTTGTGCTTTCATATTGAAAATGTGTTCTTCATCAAGATTTGTACATTCTCTGTATTAGATGCCTCAACTGGCAAATGACAAAAACATTTCAACCAGGAAGATATTTGTGCTGGCGTGACAGAGTGGGTGCATAAATCACAGGAGTGAGGCTGAGTGGTCTCATCTGAAAGGATGATGGAGCCGTTATTTTTCCTCAAAGCTGTTGGCATGATTAAAAACAAACCTACACACCAGAGAGAAATCACAACTGCACAGAAGCGTTCTGGAGGATGCAACTGGTCATTCAGCGCTTGTAACATTAGAAGTCGGCAGCGATGTGATCTCAGTGGTCGAGCTTAAAGGTAAAGCCGGAAACTGTCTGGGGAACGATGGAGAAATGATTGACTGAGGTTTTGAATCATCCACCAAATGCTGCAGATACACGGGGTCGGTGATCGAGTATCACATCACAGCACAAGACAACACATTATTCCAGAGATTGATTTTATCTGACATTCTGGATATCACGATATAGCTCAGACGAGAATGAAAAGTGCTGAATGGAAACCTGCTATCACAGGTAAGCATATTAGCAGGTACTGAGATTTAAGAGTTTCAGTGCTCTGTTCCAAAGCACTGAACCACTGTTATTGTGGAAATTATTACATAATCACTTTTTGGTGGCCAATGTCTCAAAAATATTGTGGATATAATGTGTAACATACTTACCTAATGACATGTTCCCCAACACAACAATCTTAAAGGTACAATATGTAACATTTGTGCGTGCTCACATGAAGTTTGTGTTGGAGTCTGTTTTGTTCTGGCAGCGTTGCACACTAACCAGAGAGGGAACGCTATACAGAAAAGCTCAATATTGTTGGAAATAATCTTTCTAGTGTAGTAAATAAGATGATTCATCAGTCCTATCTACCGCTCTCTCTCTCTCTGTCATATAGGCAACACATACAGAGTGAGATAGAGAATAACTTCATTGGATTATCTTTAACTTGAAGCTTTTTCTAGAATCTCCAACCCCCATTGTGAAGGAAGAACATTAGTGTTACAGTTCATTTATTTCCAAAACAGACACATACAGAGAGAGATTAGGGTGCTGGTGACTAAACTACAAGGATGATGGGAAAAGTTAGCTGTTCACTAGTTAGCTATGTATTAGCCAAGGCACCTGCAAGCATAGAAACATTAGCCCTCTGATTTATCCACATTTATCCACCTACAGTCAAAATGTGTCAACTTAACTTTCCCTTGATCATGTCTTAGTGCACATATCCATTTTTGTCTCTTTAAAGGCTTCATTTTTCAGCTCAACAGCTTATGAAAACTTAGTTTAGGTTCTTCTGTTGTTAGAGTAACTTGCAATATCTTTTAGGCATTTTTCAGGTTTTTTTTTTTGTTCTGCTTAAACGTGGCTCTTGGGAGCGAGTATAAATGTCACTCTATTTGTCCTGAGTCCTCTACAAAGAATTTGACGTATAGGCTGATATCATGGATGAAAAGAACCAATAAAGTCAGTGAAGGTGCTCATTTTTAAGGTACATTAGGATCCATTCATGCGGAAAAAAGATTAATACATGTAATACTTCATATGTTAAATCAGGGGTGTCATGCAAGCCAAAAGGCTGGGAGGGGCAAGTAATCACAGGACATGGTGGTGACGCAATTTGACATATATAGGCTGTTCATAGACTTTGGGGGATGATTTTAAAACATCAATTATTCAGCTTTTGAAGCTCAAAAACCACCCACTTTATGTCAAGGTAAATACTGTATATTCATTAGGATAAGAAAATTTCATGTCAGTTATTTATGATAAGTTATTGCTAAGAAAAAGCTATTAAAAAGGATAAAACCTGAAATAAATAAAATCACATAAAAACAAATAAAATAAGATAAAGGACTAATAAATGATCCTAAAACACATGAATAAAAAACTATGAAATTAGGTAGAATAATACGCAAAACCAATAAAAAAAACATTGTACAACTTGGATTATTAAAAGAAATAAAAAATAAAATAATTTAAAATAAAATAAAGTTAAAATGGGCAAACTCGACTACTGAAATGCAAATAAGGAAATATTTTTTACATTTTTTAATATTTTTATTTAACTTTTAAAGATGATATTGTTGAGGCACTCCCAATGTGATCGCCAACATGTTCCCGTGACTGGGAGCATTAAAAAAAGCACTATTTGTGGAGACCTGGGGGATAACCAAGGAGGTCTGTTCCAGAAAACCTGAGGGGTCGGACTGGCTCATAGCTCACAAGCATGTCTGAAAGATACTGGGGTGCTTGACCACGTAAAACAAGCAATAAAATTGTAAAATCAATTCTAAAATGTACTGGAAGTCAATGGAGTGACTTCAGCGCAGGTGTTGTATGATCAAATTTCTTTGTCCAGTTCAAAACCTGGTAGCTGCATCTGGAGGAGCTGCGGTTGACTGATGTTTCTTTGGTATTCCTGTGAGCAGAGCATTATAGTAGTCTAACCAACTACAAATAAAAGCATGAACCAGTTTTTCAGCATCATCCTGGGATAAAAAGTTGGGTACCTTTGCAATATTCCTCAAATGATAAAATCCAATTTTAATTATGGTGTTAATGTGGTTCTGGAAACTGGGGTCAACATCCGATGACATCAGATGATACCAAGATTTGTTACTTGGGAGACACTCGTAGAGAAAGCTGTGACAACTTAAAAGACATTTCCCTTGATTTTGCATTTAACCATGATTTCTGTTTTATCACTGAAAAAAGTGCTCGACATCCAGTTTTCTACATTTTTGATGCATTCCAACATGGTGTCAATAGGTGTTGAGTCATGAGGAGATAGACAAATGCAGAGTTGTGAGTCTGCACACAGTGTGTTTCTGATTTGTTGGGCTATTAGCAACAAGTATATATTAAATAGTAAAGGAACTAAAATTGACCCCCGGGTGACACCACCTGAAATAAAATATTTTTTTAGAGTTAAAATTGCCAAAAGAAAAACTTAAAACACGTTCTGTAAGATATGAATGAAACCAGTTCAGTGCTGACCCAGATCAATTTAAATCTGCACACACTTCCATGAAGGAAAAATACCTTGTCACTGTAAATTTCACCTAAAATATGAACCTGACTGAGGATAGTCATTTCATTAAAGAGAGCGGATGGTTTCTTCTACATCTTGTCCTGCAGATATCAAACTGAATTTAGTGTTTTGCTACATGTAACCTGTGATAGTGAAGGTGGAAACTATCAGCTCACTGCCATAAGATTCATACATCTCCCCTTTACAAATGTTAAATAGGATGCTATGGTGTGACAAGACATGACAAGCAGAAAGATAAAAACAATGCCTTTTAACTTAACTTTAGCTCATACTAGTCAACTATCTAACAAAGCAAACTACGCCTACTTCTGTCAAATGTGTTTCTAACTAATTACATTTAATTTTCACACATTTGAGAAAGAGGCTGATGCTCTATTAACCACTTCAGCAACATACGTGAAGTTGTAGTGGCGCAGCAGAGTGATATGTGCAACTGTACTGTTCTATGAGGAGGTGACGTGCAGGAAACAAACCAATAGCACAGAGAAAAGGGCTGTGTGACTTTAGGAGGTATGATCTATGACATAATTAACTGAATAAATTTGACACATAATATTAAAATGATTTTAACTAAATAAAATAGTAAAATGCAAATCTAAAAAGTCCAGTCATCAAAACTCTGTGGAGGGATGGGCCGGTGTTACTGTGCTACTTATTGTACCTTTAACATCAGCTTTTCCTTCCTTCCTTCCTTCCTTCCTTCCTTCCTTCCTTCCTTCCTTCCTTCCTTCCTTCCTTCCTTTCCTTTCCTTTTCTGGAATTGCTGGGGTTTTTTCTCTGTATAGTCTCAATCTGTATTTGTGAAGTGCCTTGATTGGCGCTATATAAATTAAACTGAATTGAATTGGATTGAGTCAGTTTCACCTGTATTTTGAAGTTAATGCTTTACAGAGTGATGTAAAGCTAACTCATCTGGTTGTAAGTAGACACAGTATTTAGTTTTTTTGTTTTATCTGCTATGTCTATTTGACCTCAGCCTGATCTTCCCCCACCATCACCAGACCTCAGGCCTGCGAGGCACACAAGCATTTTTAATCAACGGCTGTGAATTAATCCTAACTTTGAACAGAGCAAAGTCACACATTGTGGCTCACACCAATAGCTCTGACATTTGAAAACAATTAAACGTCTGGTTTTCATGAAAGGCTGATTTGCCAGTTGACAGTTTCAGCGGGTGGATGGGAGGGCGGCACTCACCCCCTGAGTGCCCCACTGCCTGCACCAAATCATACTACCAGACAACACACATGAGCAATGAAGCCTGAACCAGCGAATCACAAAGTCTGAACATAGTGTTGGGAAAACAAGAACAACACATTGTGATCAATTTGCAGACGTGAGAGGCACATTCCTTGCTGCTAGAGCAAACTGCCTCTGCTGTGGCGCCACTTCAGAGTGTTTGTTCCAAAATGGCACCAAATAATGAAGCATTGCTTTATGGGTAAAAATAATGAAATATGTGAGTGAGTCTGGTGTGTTATTTATTAGATATGGTGAACAGTAAATTTGAAGCTTTTTAGTAACTAGGCCATGCGGCAGAAAAAAAATATTGCTATATGTTTCAGCAAACACTGATATGTAAAATTTCACTGCTTGTGAACCAAAAATATGTTTCATAGCAGCTTTTCTATGTACATGTATAAACATTACAGTGTTTTAGCTGACCAGAGCACTTTTCAGACTATTATTAAGGTTGGGTTTAAGGAAAAGATATCAGGACTTAGTTTCATACAGAAAAAATCTGCAAAGATATGATTAAAAAACAAACCTAAACCTAAAAACCATCCACAAAGATGTGATAAAAAATGTCTCATGAAGTTTAGTAATATAGTAATTAAACCAAACCATGATCTTTTCCTAACTCCATGGTTGTGTGGTTTTTCATGTGTGTTTTTAACTTTCAAGACCGGGTGCCTCTTTGCATGTCTTTATGCTGGTGCGACGTTTTAAGACTGGGTGTGATACTTGTGTGTTTTTACAATTAAGATAAAATGCAACATGTACATATTCTGTCAAGTTTTTCAGAAAACCCTCAGGCTTCAGGGGACAAACAGTGCTTTGGTCTTAATTGGTTAATAAAGAAAAAGCATGCAAAGATGACTTATAATGTGTTTAGTAATATTCAAGCCAAAAAAAATTTTCCTAACACTAAACCCTTTAATTGCCTGAACCTAAACACTTATGGGAGTTGAGATGGCAAAAAATACACACACTAACACGTAGATATCCAACATATTTATAAATGTTGATAGGAATCATATTTTCACAAATGTTTGGTTCACAGTATGATGAACATACCTGATATTTGCAGAAACTCTTTTCTGGTGATTGGGTTGTAGTAACCCCTGACAGTCAGATTTTCACACTTAGACATAATAAATGTTATTAAACTCTATCCTAACATGTAATCTGGTTTCTTAGTATTCTTTGACTGTGTGCTTCCAAGTTGCTGGTTCCACTCTAAAGGCACCTTGGTAAAACAGTTCCTTCAGTTTCTGCTCAGAAAGAACCTGAACCAAAAACCGCCTATCTGCTCAGCAGCAGAAGTATAGTTGTTGCACTGTGCAGCTCCCAGGTGTAAAAGACTCTATAAATATGAAACAGTAATACTGTTCTCAGCCAATCCTCACCAGAAAAATAAAGTTAAGAAAATGTTGCCCTTGTTGAGGTTTAATTTGATTATGGTCTGGATCCAAGTTCCATCTAATTCAATAGACATTTTTAATCCTGCAATTCATGTACATAACAAAGGAAAATCTCAAATAGATGGCAAGCAACTGTAATTGATCTGTAATTTGATCTGTAACCTGTAACCTGTAACAACCACACTAGTGCTTGTGGAATGATGCTCTAATTTTACACTGCAATAAAAACGTTGCACATCATGGGTACAGCCTGTTCTGTTTATGCCTCAATGAACTGTCACCAGTTTTGTTCTAATTTATTTTTACCAAGCATGTTCTCATTTTGTGCAATAATGTCCAATGTCTACAATTTGTGCATGCTGCTGTGCTTATGTAAAGTTTGTACTGGAGTCTGTTTTGTGCTGGGAGCTGGTCATTTGTTAAAGTTAGCTAACTCCATTTCTAAGCTAATGGTAGCCAGAGTTCCTCACTGTTGCTGTTGTAGAGAAGCAGTAGAGAGGCACTGAAGAACTTGTGAGTGAGCGTCAGGACTGTCATAGAAAAAATAACCCTCTACATAGCAATTAATTACCATCGATGTAGGAAACCTAGACAGTCATTATCTTAGAAATTATGTTGGCTACGCTCAACTAATGACTGGCTCTCATTACAAAACACACGCCAAAGCACAAACTTATGGTCAGCACCCAAAATGGGTTGACATTTTTATTGGGCTGACGGTTGGCAGAATGAAATACATAGCAATGCTAAGATATTGGAATTAATTTTCCTAATTCAAATAGAAGAAGGGCGTTCTTATTTACTATAACAAAGCCACTAAAGCCAATGCAGAAGAGTTTCAATATGTTTTATGTTGAAGGTACTCAATAATGAAAGATTAAAATTGGTCAGATTGGATATTGAACAGAGGAGAAGGAAGTTAGTAATGTGTTTATTTGTGCATGTTAACATTTGAATTGGTTTGTGTGTCTGTTCATTGGTGACTAATGTGTTGCTAGCTAGCTGACATTATCTTGCCATTCCAATATAATATCCCCCATTCGCAGACTTGTACCTAATGTGAATTAGGCATTAAAGTGCATTTATTCAATGTTTTTTGACAGTGGAACAGTCAGTAAAAAACACTTAGATGGTATGGCAATTCATACTGTATTTATGTAAATGTGGATCCTAGGGAGACACCAGATTTCTCTTTTGGGTTTCAGGCTGAAAAAGCTTGTGAAGCCGCTGGTACTCCTGTGTTCTGCCAGGTAAACTTACTGTTTATATCAAGGGGGTCTGGTGGCTTTGAAGAGAACTTCAGGGCTTCAGTTCCCTGTGTGCAAGGGTTGTCTCACAGCAAGACAAAGCGAATACATACAGTGTATAGTATCATAACTGTCAAGAGTTTCATCAGTTTCATCAGTCAACAACATTGCTACCTCCACATTTACAGTATTTAATCTGACATTCCTAAACAGCTCCAGTGTGAGGTGTGTAGGTTACTTTCCACCCTGCAGTTGCAATATGTGCCTTTTCCTTTTGAAAAACCCACCTCCAACGCACATCCGCACCCCTTCCCAAGTATAGGAGTTTGGATTAGATTAAATGGCTCTAGCAGTAGGTGTTGCCGTTTTCTAACTGGTTCAACTGCTGCCAAGGACTCAAACCACCTTATCCTTGAACAGGCCTAATCTTGGAACATTTCATATAGACAATAGTGAGAAAAGAAGGAAAAAATACAGAGAAAGTGTGGTGGGGTTGGCAGAGAGCAGGAATAAAGATGGAAAACAAAAATGTTATAAGAAACAGATTGCTAAACATAAACACCAATCAGTTGACAGGAGCAGAAACAGGAAATTAGATTCCCAGGAGCTGGAAAACGCATCCATGAGAGAGAAAAACGAGTATCAATGATTCATTGTATTTGGCTTGCCACAGTTTTAAGAGGAAGGAGGGGTGAGAAGAATGAGGAAAAGTGAAATAGGGGAGAAAGCAAAGAAAGGCAGAGAGAGAAGGGAAAGACAAAAAAGTAAGGAAGGAATCAAATAAAAAAGTCGGTCGAGAGACATCTGACACTCCAAGGCTGCTGTTCTGTCACCGTGATACATTCAGTATCACAGCAACAGAAGATAAGCGCTATTCCTCCTAAGCTGCAAATATCTGTAATTGTTCAGTAAGGCAGAAGTATTAATGGTTGTTTTAAACACTGAACCTGATCATCATAGAGAGAGCGAAGATACAATAATTGTTCAGGCTGTCGCAACAGCACATTCTCTCAGACAGTCTCTCCTGGAAAACATTCCTAGTTTTGCAAGAAACATGAAAAAATACGGACTGCACAGAAATGTTGGGCTGTCAGTTCTGGAAAGACAACTTTTATGTCCATTCCTTAATTCATTTGATATGTTATATTAGCTGAGGTATACCAAAACTTAAATCAAGAGCTGAAAGCATCATTTCATTGGAAAACACACATTTAAATGTTCAACATGATGTTCAGTTTTGATATTTATGTATTGAAGAGTGACCAAGAGGCAGTGAAGCCAGTGATGAAGTGTCTTAATAGCATTGACGGCCACCAGATGCTGGCTTCAAAAAACCTGGCTCCAAAATTTTATTTTTTTTTTGTTTTATTTATTTTTTTATCCTTTATCCAGGAAGGTCCCATGGCGATACAAGATCTCATCTTCCAGAGAGTCCTGGTCAAAAATGCAGCAACAAACGGTTTCACATAGAAAATACTTTCAAAAATAAAACACGCTAAATATATAAAAGCAATATAAGTAAAAGAAGAATAAAAGAGAGGAAAAGAAAATAATAAAGAGGCAGACAGACCATACCAGTGATAATCATAACTCACACCCCTCTACAGAGGTTTATGTAAAGCAGCAACAGAACAGTATGGAAAATACCTTAAAAGGTCCAAAACTTAGAGAACCTATAGCGAATGCATCCTGAATTTTTTTGCCAAGCAATCTGAGCATTTATTATGGAGTTATATAGACATATGCTGAAAATGGCCGTATCTCGCAATGATAAAGAATGATTCAAAGAATTCCTGGATTTAGATGGTAATCCAGGACACCACCAAAATGTAATCATCTCTTCTTTGTCCCATTATCAAAATTTTCTGAAAATTCCACTCATAACTTTTCAAGTTATCTTACTAACAAACACCGGCAAAAACATAACCTCCTTGGCGGAGGTAATAACCAGAAGTTTCCACTATCCTTGCATCATAATCTGTTCATGCAGTTCTGTCAATTACTAATAACTTACAGTTAGTGACAGACTTTTCAATTTAGCAACCTTTCATTTTTTAAATTGAGTCCAAGTGAACATTTGTGCCAAATTTTAAGACATTCTGTCAAACCGTTCTTGAAGAATCATGTTTTAAATGTAATGGGGAAAGGATGGATCGACCGACATATAATGTGAGCATTAATTTTTGTAATGGATTATATGGTCTGTCAGCTAGCCTGTTCATCTAGTGCTAATAAACATGTCAGTACATGACGCAAAGTTGACATTACAGTGAATAAACACATCTGTTTGTGTAAATTATTTGGTGTCATAACAGTGTTAGTTTCATTGCGGTTGATGTTTTCAGTAGGTTAGCGGTACCTTGATGAGTTTCACCCCTCACTCTTCCTCAACTCCACCCTCTTGTTCAAATATGGTCACTTCTGGCTCCAAAAAAGCAAGATGGCGATGAACCAATGGGTGACGTCACGGTGGCTTATTCCATTACTTTACTTTTTAGAGAGTCTGTGTGAGTAACACAAGCTCCATTCATTCCCTTCCCTCCTCCATCTCTTTCTCTTAATTTGACTCCACTGAGTGCCTGACTGTGAAAAAAAGCAAAAAAAAGAAAGAACACAAGTCTTGTAAGAATGAACCAAACATTTTGGGACATCATAGATGCTGTGATCAATATTGTCACTGGATTTCCCGCTGAGTCACCTGAAACACTAGAGCCATCTAGCCAGTTGGATGAGTCACTGCATTCTCAAAGAAAAATCAGGACATGTCACACAGTGAATTAGAGTGGAAAATCCAAAAACCTTCCACTTATTGGATTTACATCAAACAAAATACAATTAAACTAAAATTAAATGTTGTGTGCCGCACATAAGGGAAACCACAACAAGAAAAATGTGTTTTCCGTCACTTAAGATTATTTAAAGTGAAATATTTTTGGTTTTCCCAGTTACAAAGGCAAGCCACTGAAACACAAAGTTTAATGATACAACATGAAATCCTGGTTTGAAAACTACCATGCTTAAAATGAAACAGAACTCAAGAACATCAAGGTTGACATGGGATCCTGCAGTGACCCAGTCAAGATGGATGGGATGCTCCTACTGCTGAAAAGAAGTCAGGCTAGTACATTTAAGATAATATACAGCTGGGCCTGGCTGTATGGAGGGAACAAAAGCACAGGAGCCACATGGTGGTGTAGGACTAAACCCTAGGTTGTAACCTGCTTTTCTTGAAGACTTGACCCCACAATTGCCCCCTTATGGGTAGGGGGAAGCCCAGCCTTACAACTTGGACAATAGCATGAGGGAGATGAGGCCAAACTGGCAAGAGATGCAGTGTTTTGGGGGCAATGAAAAATAATTTCCTCCTGAAAATGGGCCCCTTGGGATCCAGCTCAGCCCAGAGCAGAGGAGTGTGAGCCACGCAGGAGGAATTCCAAGACGGGGAACGTCAGAGGAAAATGTCAAAGACAGACAGTAGCGTCAGGCTGCCGTACCCTGGACCTGTTTACTCAATACCTGATTCAACCACATTATGAAGAAACTCAACATCCAAATGTCATCACCCTGGAGAAAAGGAGCATGAGTCTACCAGCAGGCATTAAATCACTAATGAGCAGTGCAGAAATGTCACGTGGGACAATGTTTTATCAATATTTGAGGAAAAAAAACAATTCTGGGAATATAATATGAAATATAAATGTGTTTTTAATTTAACATTACCACTTGAGGCTGGTTGCAAAGATGAGTCAGTCTCCATAGACCTCTGTGTTAAGATGTAGAACAAATAAACATGTTTACATCCTGGTACAGAAAACGATTTTGGACTTTATAGTTACTTTCTCCATTCATGACCCATGTATGGGGGGTACATTTTTATATAACTCATCTGGTTAAATTATATTGTGGTTTAAAGTTCTGCACAATTAAGGGTGTGGCCACTGTGTCGTCATGTGGGCTTTGATTGACAGCTCGCTCACCTGACAAGTCACACTTTCAGAACTTCTCTTCATTAAACAAAATGGGTTTTTTTTTACAGACAAGTCGACTGTAGTTGTGGTGAACAAGTTACACTACCAAGACCATCAGAGGATTTTGTAACACAAATATTTCATCAAGTTTACCGGTACGTAACTGCAATACCCATCGTATTATTTTATCTTAGAAACATTAGCTAATGTTAGCATTAATTTGGTATTGGATTATCAGCTAGCCTGCTATTTAGGCCAGTTACTTGACATTACTGTTCTCAAACACAAATGTATGTATTGCTATTTAAGAAACTGGAATTACTTGATAGTGTTTAACTTAACATGTATAGCATATTATTTAGGAGTGTGGATTTCCCTACCATTATAAGGCTTAGATGCAGCAACCAAGCCAGTTTGAGCACAACTTAAGTAAAAAAAAACAGTGTGGAGGGTGACTTTTCCCAGTCTAATGGTAGCAGCTCAGTAGACTTGTTCAGCACTTCTGTTTTTAAGCTTTTGGGATATTATTGTGTTATAATGGTCCAAAATTATGTGAAATTCTATATTTTCTTAATGAAAAATGTAAAATGTTATTGCCTCACTCAGGTCCACCAACTTAGGGAAAATGCTGGAACCCAGAAAATACCTGCTGTCACAGTCCTGCTCCTCTTCACCCGGTGTTTTCTTTTGCCCTGCCTCTGGTCTGCGTCTGTCCACCCATTCGTCACTTTTTCTTCTTCTTCATAATGGTGAATGGTGAGCAGTAACCAGCTTTATGGCGCATTACAGCGACCTACTATGTTGGAGTGTGGACCAGAGAAAAACAGAAGAAAAAAACCTACTAAATTCTTTCAATCAATCCAGTTTCCTTTAGATAACAAATAAACTCTCTACTCTGATGATGAAAACAGTTTTTATATTTAACTCTTCAGCTCCAAGTTTCCCAAACTCCCTTTTTAATGCTTCACATTCTCGACAGTACATGTTCTACTGATTCTGCTGTTTGACAGTGTTCACATAATCCTCTGGGGTGCTTGTTTATCAAGTGCAATGTGTTACTCAATCTAGTGTCTCCTAACCTGCTAATCACTTCCACCTCATCAGTTAACTCTACTCACCTGTGCGCACAGCTGCCTCTAATCTTTAATCACTCCTACATAAAACCCCCTGCCACACACTCACTCTTTTGCTGGATTATTGCCTACCATGACTGCTAGTTTTCTGCCTACACTACACACAATCTTTGTTGTACTCACCTAGTTTGTGGCCAATAAATTCATGTTTACTTCTTACTATTCCCAGTCTTCCGTGTCAACTTATGGGTTCAGTTTAAACACCCCCCGTGATGCCTATCCTCTGAAAACTTAGGGAAAACCCTGAAGGAGTATAAAGGAATAAATGTAAGTTATTGGCCTTTGTTTTAAAATACTAATGCTATTTAAATTCATTCAGAAAATAGTTTTAATTATAGTTATGAGATGATGTCATGAACATGCAACTTTTTGAGCAGGCTGTACCTACATTCTATTCAAGATATCTGGCAGTACTGACATTAGCTAATGTTAGCATTGCATCATGTGGTCTTCCAGTTCACCTGCTAATTAGGCTAGAGTGTGTTTATATACAGTTAACATTACTGTTACCAAACACAACTGTATGTGTACGCTTTTTTATAGTCTACAACATTCTCAGCATTTCCACTGGATGTATTTTATGCATCAGTGGAAAATGCAAATAAAAACAGCAGGATGGAAACACACCTATATGTTGTACAGGACATGCTCAGCTTTTACATTTCATAACCCAACACTAGGTTGTGTTCTGGCCCTGTTTTGTTCTCTTCTTTGCATCATGTGTGTCCAGAACCTTGAGTCACACTGGCAAAAAATGAGACTAAGTGACTTTGGCACATTCCACCGTCTACACTGACGTCCTGTTCCGGTATTTCTTTCTTGTTAAATCAGCCAGATCTTTGAAGCTTGGAAAAAAGACTAAAATGGAAAAATCTTCCGCCTTCTCAACGTCCATCCCATTGTTTTATGAGGAGACAACGATTGGTATTTTTACAGGGCATATGATGCTGCTCTTTGAGGTCAGTGATCATCTGTACTATTATTATGGCCTAAAACATAAGAAAAAATCCCAAAGAAAATTTTCATGTGCAAATTATGCTGCAGATTATGTTCACAGATGTTTTCACAGAAGAACATATGTATATTAACTAAATTAACTGTTGTCACACCATCCAGTTGCATTACGCTTTTCTGTACAGCAGACAAGACACACAAAGATCATGACCTTTTCAGAAGCCAGCGATCGTTCCACTTGTGCATAAAGTTTTCCACTTTCCCAGGCACTGGTTTCAAGGCTTTGACTTCAAAGAACACTTGAAAAGGTAAAGATATCTCCCCATTTACACAAGGCAAAAGTGGAGCAATGTGGTTCATATTATTTGATAAGCATCCCATATTCTCAAAGGTATTTTAATGACCTGTGGCTGGTGCTTTCATGGTCTTGGCACTAAACTCTCCGGTGACACTTTGGGAGCCTGCACATGGTTGGTTCTGGACTGAAAAGGGGCAGTGAGATCTTTATTACAAAATGACACCCAGCCTTTTCAAACCCCGCTGTATGATGGAGAAGAAGTTCAGTTTTCCTTTCTCCCAGACCACTGGTATTCATTATGTATCTTCTTTTCCATGTGTCAGTTTATTTTTGGTTGTCTGGAGATGTCAGGGCGAGTGTATCTCTGTGTCGTGTCTGTATGAGTGTGTACCGATGGCAGTCAGCGGGGACAGATTGTGTATTGTTTTAGGCTGTGTGGTGTGCCAGCTGTCATGGATGGCCTTGGCCGAGGTTTTCCTCAGGCTTCTGCATCTCTCAATGCACAAGTGCAGCCTGTGAGGTCTTTGGCAGCTTCGTCAAACCATACACTGATAAGTTTAGACCAAAAACAGGGGTCTCGCTACACAGGTTATTTCCCAACACCAACATACAGATTCATTTGAAGTCCAATGCAGGCCACCGAAGCACTCTTGTCAGTATATGTATATGAAGAATGAGCATCCACAGGGACAAATGAGAAGTTTTAAATCTTTAAATTTTATGTTGTATTATGTGAATAAATGAAGAACAAAACACATTTTGTGTGTGTATATATGTACACGTGTGTGTGTGTGTGTGTGTGTGTGTGTGTGTACGTGTGTGTGTGTGTGTGTGTGTGTACGTGTGTGTGTGTGTGTGTGTGTGTGTACGTGTG
>JAPQRN010000015.1:2887592-2903701 GCA_037367275.1 Coranthus polyacanthus | reverse complement strand
AGGCCTGTTTCCTACCTCCTCCTTTCAACACAGACCAAATTCAATACACAAAAAACAATCAGCAACCCATACTATGGACGGCTCATTATTGCACACAAACACACACATACTTGCAGACCCAAACACCTGCAACAGACACAAACCAAATGCTTACTGTTGATTCTAGCTGTAAATTCAGAATCTGATCTGAGTCATTTCATTACAAGTACATATGGATGATCAATCTGAACAGTGAATTAAGAAAGCGGTCAAATCCATAAACTGCACAAAAAGTAGAGGTAGCCATGTGATGCTTGTGGAGTACTGTTTTGAAGCCTCGTGTTTGGCATTTTGGCTGTTGCTATCTTGGGGTGTTTTTTTGGTGCCAGAAATGACCATATTTGGACAAGAGGGTGGAGCTGGGGAAGAGTGAAGGGTAAAACACAACAAGCTACTGCTAGCTCTAACCTACTGAAAACACCAATCACACTGCTACAGTATGTAATGCTATACACCATGAGGTAGTTTAGTTACATGTCAACACATACAATTGTATTTGATAACACTAATACTAACTTCTTGTAATGTAAAAACACACAGTAATTAGAGCTATCACACCTATTTCACAGATAGCTGGCAGACCATATAATCCATTATGAATTAATGCGAACATTTCCTAATGTCGCAAAGTTATGCTAACAGGCCAGGTATTGTAATTAAGAACCTAATTAACCGGAATCCTTCTGGTTAGTGTAACTAAAATGTTAGGGTTAGGGTAAGGATAACCCTAACCCTAAAGCTCAATAAAGGAAAGTCCGACTATCAATCAGACAGCAGAAAAAGTAATATGGATAAACTTCTGGTGCCTTTCACATAATGCACTGCCAATACCAGCTACTTTAATTTAATAAATCAAACAATATAATCCAGCTATTTTGAGCACGTTTACTTGTTAAACATAAATATAAAGGCCTGCCTCTAACATAAGCCTCCTTCAAATAAAGGCCTGGTACCTTCTGCAGTGGAGATAAAGGCCTAGGCCACAGTTTAATGCAAATATGGTCATTTAAAGGTGAATTATATAAAAAAAAACTTCACTTGTCATGAACAGGGAAATGAGCTACAGAGCCTAAAAATGTTTTTTGTACCAGGAAGTGGCAGATGATTGGGTGATGGTGCATGGTTTAAAAGGATGTCACCTGATGACGGCGCTGGGCTCGCCTATCTCCACTTCCAACAACCTTTTTTTGTGATCTTGTGCGAATTAGAACCTACTGTGATTCCACCTTTGTCTTTGTACATATTGATTATTCTAAGTTAGCAGTCCTTCTTGGTGGTAGGGGTGGGAAGCTATTTTCTTTATTGCACTTTTTCTCGGAAGGAAGGTAGGAAGGTAAGATTTGTTATATTTAATTTTTTCTTTTGTTTTGTCAGGTCTTGTTTGTTGTGCTTTGGCTGGGTCAACCCTGATGTTGCACCTTATTTTTTTGTGTAAAATTAATTATTGTTGGACCGTTTGGCCACTGGTCTTTCCTGGGAGCAGGGAAAGAGGGCAGTCACATTTTGTGCTTCGCTCAGGTTCCCCTATTGGCTGTACACTTCTGTACATTCTTCAGGTTGGTTGTTTGTGTAGCTGCGGATCAGGGTTTCTTTTAGTCCCTTCAAAAGAGTTTCCTTGGTGCTATTTATTCCATTAAAAATGAAAAACATCCTTCTTAGATGCTGCAGCTGCACAGGCACATTTTGACACTACAAAGCTATAAAAAAAACACATCAATGCCTCCAGCACACATTATATTCTCTTTGTTTGAGCATTTTGATATTATTTGTTAGTGTTTTTACATATATATTTATAGAATCATTTCAGTTTACAGTTACACATACTTATCACACTCAGCTCTGTGACTTAACTTTTATGGTAAGAGAAAGAAAGAAAAATATTGTCTCTAAACAGCATTGTTTGCTTAAAAATAGATCTTAGAGAGGACCACCTTTTTGTACTTTGTGTACTTCAGTTCCTCAAATGTCCACTTGAGGCTCTGAAAATCAGTAAATCCCTGTAGACCCCATGTTAAAATGTGAAGTAAATATGTTTTCAACATGGTACAAAAAATGGTTTTGGTCGCTATAGCTAATTTTTTTTGACAGCTAGCTCACCTGCTGAGTCACTAAAAAGACTATCACACAAACATCTGAAGAAGTTTACTGGTAGTGAATACCCAGCCTGTTAGCATACCTTAGCTGCATTAGTTAATTTACCATTCAGAGCCAAAGAGCCAAAGTGTAAGTTCTCCTTATGTTTGTGTGTATGTATATGTCTGTGACTGAGTAAATGTTTGTCATTTTTGTTACCTTTCTTTAGTGTTCTACAAAAGACTAACAACAGAAATGGCAGTAAATCAGAAGAATATAAATATGAAAGTGTGTAAATTGTCAAACGCCCACAGCACATAAATATGTTTTCATCTGAAATAAATCCTCTTGTTGGTGCATATGAGGTGGGTCTCTGTCTTTGTAGCCCAAGGCTTTAGGTGCTCTTATTGGTGTTGTTGAAGTGCCACCTGTCCACCTGTCACTGACTCACTGAGAACTGAACAAACCTCAGGACCCTCCCACAGAGCGGTCGGCCCAGTGGGTGAGGAAATAAAAGAGGAGGCATAGTGTGGTGAGCAGAGCTTCCTTCAGTCCCTCCTCCTGTGGGCTGATTAAAGAGATGGCTTGTGCTAATGGCAGCCTGACTCTCAGACGACAGGGAGGGCACATAACAGATAACTGAGCCCAGAGAGGACATATTCTGCCTGGCTTAACATTCTGTATGTCCTACAGGCCAAAAAAATCACCTGCTTTCACTAAACCACTAAAAGACGCTACAAAGAACTAACCACATTTTCCATCTTCACAGTGCAGAAAGTTTGCTTTTTATCAGTGGACACCACTTGGTTTTATTACAACGCACTTGTCACAATAGTTTTTCTTACTAAGGTAGAGGTTTCTTTTCATTTTGCTGAAGGCATATCTGTGAAAAACTTCTATTCAAAGATAAAATAAAGATAAAATATCAGTATGCACAGGAAAATAGTGATAAACGTGTATGTGTTAAAATGTGGCCTTTACACATCAATAAACAACTGTTCAGTATGAAACAGTGGACTCATTGCATAGTAATAAGTCCTGTCTAAGTCTTGTTTGTGCTTGTATTTTTGAAAGATGATTATAAATGAGTTTGTAATATAACTACAGACAAATGAGAATGATCCACCTCAATCATAACATGATTCACACAATTTAAACCAATTCCAACTTCTGACCTGACCTGTACATTTGCCTACAACTATAGAGAAATCAGTATTAGTGCTCTTTTGTTTCTGAGATGATTCAGCATGAACTGAGAATGAAAAAAAAAGAATAAACCATCACCACCACCAACATCACTTTGAGTATTTTCCTCACTGCTGTTTCTAATGTATGACTTTTGTTTTTTAATAACTAAGCTTTTAAATGACTGACTCTCCTTTTTTTAACATAACATAAAAAGACATAAAAATAGACATTTATTTATAGATATTCCTTATTGTCAGCTGTGGCTTAATACCCAATTGTATTCTTTTGTTGCATGGTATCCATATGTGTGGACGTCTAGTTTCAAAGCCTGTGAGTCCAGATAAAAGTCAATATAAGTTCTTAAACATCAGAAATGGACGTCACGATGTTGTTAAACACCTTAGTAGGAGGTGGTTATGGTGGTTATGGTGGAACAACAAAGTTTGTGACTTACACCTAGGAGACCAGGGATCATGTCCCATTTTGTCTTTCTTATTTTATCCCTTCCCTGAGCCTAACCACGTGGTTTTTATGCCTATACCTAACCAAACTGTAGCCATGGCATTGTCTAGTCATCTGGACTAGCCAGACACGTCAAAAATGACACCTACCAAGTATGTAAAAAAAAATGAGGCTCTGGCATTCCCTATGCGTTGAAATGTGATGCCCTGGTCAAGTGTCAGTATATGAAGAGTTTGGAGCCAAAATAAAATACAAAAAATAATGCAACACCGCAGCAAGTGTGCTACAAAACTGAGAAAGCTGTCCAGTTCATCTATCAGTGCACTCATTAAATATGTGATGAATAGTTCCATCAGTCCTGTACATCAGGGAGAAAACCCCACAACTTACTGGCCTGTCTTCTCACTTTAGTCTCTGTAGAATGTTACAGTGCAAGAGATGACTTCTAGAAACATAAATCACTCTCCCCCGCAAACACACAAATATTTGCACACACACACACTGACACACACACCCCATCCCAGTTCGCTTGTACTCTAGAAAAAGCATGTGAAACCAAAGGAGCCGCGTCCGTGGAATTCACTGAGGACAGGATGTTGGCTTCACGGTCACGCAATGCTGCGCTCATAAGAGCCTACCCGCTCTATTCCCATTCCACATGATATCATCATATGTGTCAAGTACTAAACACTGCCAGGACGCAGCAGTATCTGCATGTCAGCAGAGGTTCATGACATTGTGTAGAACTGTTTACTGTTGAATTAAACTAACTCCTTTGTTCTGCAATGTGTAACTACACATCACTGTCATTTTGTTTACAGCAGCTGCAAGCAGTGGGATTTAGTTTTATTGATGTATCTGAAATTCTTCTTTTCAGACTAAATGACATGATTACATTTATATATTACAAATGTAAGAAGGACACCATGAAAAAGCATCCATATAAAGACAGACGTTTGATGGGTTATTAGAGGATCTTTAGATAATGAATGGCGTTGTGAGTGGGACTTGTTTCTCAAGTGCTAATTAATTTGTTTGTGAGAGTGCAGCACACACATGCAATCGCAACCAACAGCTGCATATTCCACTACATTATTTCAGCTGCATTAACAGTAATTCTTGTGATGAAGTGCATGTTTTAAAGAGTTGCACACTATCCACTGAGACAGACCATCACTTTTCATACCATGTAACTATATTGACTGGTTTTTTGAGATTCTGTTGATATCTTGATAAGTCACATTACTATTGGGTTGTTACTACAATAAATCATAAATGAAACCAAAGAGTCAAAAAGCACACAGTAATGTAGAAACTCTTGAATCAGTGTGCAGAGTCTATTATTACTGTTGCCAAAACCAGCTCCCTAAGCATCTTTTGAAACTTCTCTCTCTCTCTCTCTCTCCCACTTACTGCAGATCTGGGAAGCTGCTTATCATTGGAGGAAATGGTTGATTTGATGTGGTGTTCCACTGTGGCCTTCACATCTGACAAGCACACATATTCCAACGTTGTTTTAATACAGGAGCAGGTCACCCGGGTTTCATTTTCATCATTACTGAACAGCTTTGTCCTTCTGTAAATAATCAGTGGCCTTTTGTAAGTCATTTGCATGCCCTGATTTTTATTTTTGAAGCTACATATTGGTCACAATTCCTAATATACTGTATACCACACAGCCAGTATAGAAGAAAAAACATTACAAGATAATTGAATGTTATTTATTGAGAACACATATGACAATAATGACAATGTGCATGTGGCTGAGCTGATTAAAGGGGTTGTTTGGATTTTTTTTCAGAGTTGTATCAGGTACTTATCTCTAGTTGGTATCGTAAGTTGCAGTTAACATTTCGACATTTTGGAAAAGCACATAGAAGAACTGACACAAGCAAAGCAATGTTCTACTGTAGATGAGGCCAGATGCAAAAACAACAGTCACTTACAAAAAGAGGATTATTATATAGGGACAAAATCCTTTTTTTTCTCTTTATTTTACTGTACTAAAAGATTCAACAGGTAATGACTGTTTTATAAATATAAATGTATAAATATATAAATAAATGTATATATACTACAAATGTATTGTTTAGTGTTATTCCATTTTTCTTGCGAAAATCCAGTCTTCTGCTGGGTTCAGAATCTTCCTGATTTTTTGTAATCACTGGTACAGGGAAACATTTGGAACATCATATACTGAAGAAGATTCGATCCAATCTTTGAACCCATTTTTTCTTCTTTTGAACAACCCATTTTCAACATATGGTCCAATCCAATTCTGAACAAGTGGGTATACTTTCAGAACCCAATTTTTCAGGGAAATTTCTCTTATGTAACTTCCTGGAAACGACAAGAATTCCAACTTTACATGACAGCTGGCCAGTTGTGGTACTAAAGTCGGTTATACTGTGTACGGGGCTATCCCAAACAAGACATGACAAAACATAGTATTCTTAGTCATGGTCCTACCTTGCACTGTAAGAGAGCTTCACAGACGTCTGTTGATTTGCGATCAAAGATAGTCTGAGACAAAATTCTGACAGCGTTAGAAATGTAGGATGACCATCTCACCATGTGACTGCTGCTGTCACCTATGTCTCTAAGCAACCAAGAGGAAAACAGCATGAAACTTGCATCATAGCCAGCAGGTGTATAATCACACATTCTGCATATATTTCATACACAAGTTGATTAGATCCATGTCTAAGAGTGTGGCTGCAGAGAAAAATGTATTCATTTTTCTCTTGAAATCTAATGTTTAGTCAGTCAGTCAGTCACGGTCGCGGGGGGGCTGGAGCCGATCCCAGCCGACATTGGGCGAAGGCGGGGTACACCCTGTACAGGTCGCCAGTTCATCGCAGGGCCGACATGTAGGACGAACAACCATTCACTCTCACATTCACACCTATGGGCAATTTAGAGCGACCAATTAACCTATTTAACCCGTTAAGGTACATGTTTTTGGACCGTGGGAGGAAGCCGGAGTACCCGGAGAGAACCCATGCAGACACGGGGAGAACATGCAAACTCCACACAGAGAGGCCCCAGTCGGCCTAATCACTTCCACCAATTATAACATGTACAACCTAGTGCAACATCAAGAATGGCTTTAACAGAAACAGACTTTAGTGCATTTCAACAGCACACAACAAATCAATATTTTTAAATTTAAATTTAAATTTACATTCTGCATTGTGTCGACAGAGAAAGTGCGTCACTGCTCCCCCACATCAAGTGATCAAGCAATGTTGGTCTGCAACTGACATGTCGACTCTCGGGGGAGAAAGGGCCATTTTCCATGCCCGCAGGTTTCAGCTCTGCTGTGGGGTTCCCAAGGCCTCAGGAAAGCACAGTTTACAACATTCCCACAGTGGTGACCACCGAATCACTCTCTTCCTCTTCTCCCCTCGTCTCTCAAACTGGGGTTTCTTTTTGTCCATGTTGTTGTGAGGCAGGGGTTTGGGAAGCTGCCCAGTGGTTCCTGGTTAGTTTTCTGAGAGGGACCAGAAGGAGGAGGAGGAGGACGGGACCCCACATCCCAGTCATCCCCCACCCCAACCCATAGTGTGCCTCCAATCTTGCTGTCCATGACAGCTCTGCAGCTTTGTTCCCCGTCCAGGACACCCCCTCCCACTCCTGACCACAGGCTCATCTCAGAGGCGGAAAATCCTTCCCATAAGCAGCAAGGCTCTAAGGAAGTAATTAAACATGGGTAATTTGGTGTAATGGACATTGTCATGCTGCAATTAACTGATACCAAGGCTCTCCAATCCTGCTTGATGTTCCAACAAAATAAGATAGTTTGTTCCTAAATGTTTTCGTTTCAAAGTCTGAGTAAAGCTGTAATAAATGTATTCTGAGTTTCTCGCACCACAGAAAAATGTGTTAACCACCCAGCTAAATTTGAATAAAGTTAGGCTTCAAAATCTCAAAAAGAAGCAGTATTCTTTGCTGTGAAATGCTAGGTATGTACTAGCAGTGAAGCTAAGCATTGTACTGCTGTGGATGGAGGATGCATCAAAAAAATCCATACCAGTTTAAGTGTGCATTATATTTAGAATATTTTTGCCCCTTTATCTTGCTATCAGACTGCCCTTTCCACCAGACTCCTTTGACAAAATCCGTCATTTTAGCTTGCAGAACACAGGAGTTGCTGGTTAGTTCAGATCTCAACGAACCAGCAACTAGTGTGTTAACTAACATATTAAAACATGAAAGACACAAACAAACTAACCAACAGAGGCAGCTGTAGACCATGTTCTGCAAGCTAAAATGACTGGTTTTCTCAAAGGGGTCTGGTGGCTTTGAAGAGAGCATTAAAATCACTTCAGTTTTGTCAGAAAGAAGTGTCTGACAGTAAGGTGAAGTAGCAAAAATATTCTAAATGTAGTGTGTACTCTGATATTGATATTTTTAAGTGGGCTCTTTTTTTGGGGTGGCTAGAATACCTTTTGGTTTCATTCGCAGCAGTAGGCTGCATTGTTTAGCTTCTTTGTTAATACTCCCGTCTGCTTCTCCAGACCAGAGGCATGCTGACATATAAGACATAAAGGCCCATACATGCTCTACCAGGTGAGTCACTGGGTGCCCGTCTTCACTGTAGTTTAACGGTTCTCTAGCACATGTTTGTGTGCTTACATAAAGTTTGTGTTGGAGTCTGTTGACGTCTCTTTAGATCAGCTGATGGCATTTCTAAGTTTCCATACCGGAAGCCCAACCGAGTACTTTCTGTCCCTTGTATTTCAAAATGAAATGTGTTCTAGATTATTTCGTATTACTAGTGGTGAAATAAAGGAGCCGATCCCAGCTGTCATTGGGTGAAGGGGGGGTACACCCTGGACAGGTCTGATGTTCATCACAGTTCACTCTCACATTCACACCTACAGTCAATTCAGAGTCACTAATTAACCTATTAATGGCTTAGTAATGGAGTTAGCTAATCACAACAAATGATCAGTTCTGAGCACAAAACAGACTCCAACACAAATTCAGGTCTTCCATAGTGCACCTTTAAACTCCAGAATTCAGTACTATAGACCACTTTTTCATTCATTCATTCATCATCTGTAACCGCTTAGTCCTCTGGAGGGTCGCACCCTGCACATGTCGCCAGTTCATCGCAGGGCAGCAACTATTTTCTAACATCTATTAAGATATAGTAGAAAAGCAGTCAGTTGGCAGCAGATGGACACTTCTTCATGAGCCTAATGATCATTCCTGTTCAAACATTATTAATGTTCTACAGGTGCTTGATTATTTGTAGAACCAGTACATTTGTCATCATGCTTTGAGTCCAGAGACCATAACTCCGCTCATAATAAATTGATGATGTTTTATGAAGGCTAATTAGCAGCACCACAAGCTAAGTACTGTACCATGATCTTTTTTTCCACACCAGACCCACAGTCCTTTGCTCATTTTCAATCACTATCATTACACAGCCCATGGCCCAGGAAGGAATAGGTGAAATGGGAAATTTCATCTGAACTAGTGAGTCACACTGATGGTGAAGCATGATATAATTAGCATTGGTAGCCTAATTCAAATATATATCATGTCAAAAAGCCCAAATCCCAAGGAAAATAGACAGAGGTAACATGATGAATGAATAGTTACTCTGTTGCATAGTAGTCACCCTTGCAATAGAGCCTTACTAGCTTAGTTTGGATGATTGGACAACTTTAATAAATTGTTGATAGCTGAGCTAAATTCATTAGGGAAAGATGGGAAGACTCTTCAGGTGTTTGGGAAGTAACCTGTAACATAAACATGAGAAATATTTTTTTTCCTTTAAGTTTGCTGCACAAACCATGGACTGCTTACAGCAAGAAAGCAGATATTTTTACTCATCATCATCTTAGTCTAGTAAGCCAACGTTAGCTTGCAATAGTCAAATAAAGGTTCAATGCATAAGATTTGCACATGCTTGCTTTGGAGTGAGTTTGTGGGTCTTTGGTTTGTTGACATCAGCTAACTCCGTTTCTAAGACGTCTCAGTTGCCTACATCTACAATAACAGCCTGTACAGCTAACCGCCCTAAAGCCAGTAGCCATCTTGTTGTCAGAAAAGTGCACCTCTGAGTGCTGGACATTCAGTCCTCCTTTCAGTTTCTTTAGTGTTGTTGAAGGGAAAGACTATATAACACAAGTTGTATTACACCCAATAACAAAACATCACTCAAATGAGAGGGATCTAATTAAGAGCCAAGTTACAGACTGTGACAGTAATTACAGAAGCAATCACTTCACATCCTTCCTGCCTCACCACATTTCATGACTACCAGATTCTTTGGAAAACAGTCAAATTAAGCCTCATTAAGCCCCTCTGAGGTTTTTAATTAAAACACACTTTTATGAGCCTAGATTCTGTCGATATTTCCAACCATATACCTCTTAACCATATCAATAAAGCTAAAGGAATTCCCTGCATGTGTGTGTGCTGCACTGATTGAGTGGTTTATAGAGCAAGACGGCTTTAATGGAGGAAAAGTGCTTCCGGACGTGCAGTTGTAATCCACATGCTCCTGGTTAGAGTATGACACAAAGATGAAAAATGATCAATATTTTCTGGTTCATTCATCCACACCCAAGCTTTCCTGTTCAATTGCACTGACATGAGCTCAAACGGAAAAGGCTGCTTTTCTTGGACCACTAAACACCAAACTCAGCTTCATGTCATCTTCCCGCTTCAGATGTGAGTCATGCTAAGCCGCTTTATGTTTTGACAAATTCCACTGCACTTGCTGTGTGGTAGAAGGGTTCAACTCGCTCCAGGTCAGAGCTAGAATACCTGTTTGTGTGTGTGTGTGGCAGCAATAAACACACAGTGATGTGGTCACTGTAGGAAACTTAAGAGTTCCGGAACGCCTTCGCAATGAGATCATTCAAATTAAACTGAGTGGCAATTACCAAATGGCAACAGGCTAAATGCCAGGGCAAGTGCAAGAAAGCAGGCCGCCTGATAAAAAGATCGACACGCAGTGATGTGGTGGAACGTTCTAACAACTTACAGGTGAGTTTTGATCTAAACAGGAATGAATTCACCACTTTCTCTTTTACACACATAAACAAGCGGGGTCCATACATGTTAAGCAAACACCAATAACAAATTAATGATGCTCACATGCACGCACAGTGACTGTATTCTATAAGAAAACACCAGATCCATGGAAAGAACCTTTAATCCATGTCTTAGAAGCTGCGGTCGCCTCATGAAAAGATCAGCCTCCTTAAAAAGTGAGCTGCTCTGCATTTACCATCACTTTGAATCCTGGTCCCCAGTGGAAGCGGAACATTGTGGTGATATTAGCAGAAGCTGTTGAGATTTTGATTGCAGTTTGTGGGTGCAAATAAAGTTAGGAATGAACAACACCATTCAGCTTTTCCAGCAGACTCCCAGTGATTTTCTGAGGAAAGAAACCACTTACCATCATTTTCAATGCTATAATACAGTGGGTTTTCATGTCCAAGCACTAGCATATAAAAAGCACTTATTATTTACTTATTATACACTTATTATATAATTATTATTGTTTAATGAATTATTTGCCATTTAATCAGCAGTCTCTTAATGTAAACTGACTCCTTTTAGAGCTGGTTTTAGTTTAGTAGTTATCAGAGGAGTAACTATGGGAGTTAATTAATTAAATCACAAAATAAATGTAACTCTCACTGTACAATTATTGAGATAAAAATGTGTACACTGCAATAACAGGCCTACAGATGCCAGACAGAAACCAAATATTCTTGAATAGAACCAAATTGTTGTGTATTAAGCAAAACAGATCTGTCAAAACACATTTTGCTTGGCTAGATTCCTTAAGACTAGAATCAAAATCTAGCCATTGAAAAAAAAAACTAAAAGCACAACCATTTGTTGTGTTAGTCTCAAGTAATAAACACATAGTTATTTAAATTGAGAAGTGGTTTCACTCTTGTTCCTCTGCTGGGACATCTTGTGAAAACATTGTTTTAACTTGTTACCTGCTTAAATCTAGCTCAGTATTAGCTGGCATGTCTTAATAAGACAAAGTTAGATAGATTGTCTTAAAATGAAATTAAATAAGACTAAATTCCTAGAGAGAAGGCTTTGTTACTTTCTGGGAGCCAGTCATTTGTTAACGTTAACTAACTCCATTTCTAAACTAACGGTAGCTAGTGTCACACACTGTTGCTGCTGTAGAGGAAGAGAGGCATTGAAAAACATGAGAAAACCTGAGAGCGAAAGGGTTTTTGAGGAAAAACCAACCCATGGATGTAAGCAACTGAGACAATTAACGTAGAAATGGAGTTACTTGCCATCAACAAAGACCAGCTCTGGCTACAAAACACACTCAAACATCATATAAGCACATGCAAATCTTACATATTAAACCTTTAAATTACAGTTACTAATCAAAATGTAAGTGGTTACATCTGAATCTGTTTTCATTTAAAAGAGTAAGTGTAGCTTTTTACCAAGCCAACCACTGTTTTTGGACAAGAGCGCCTTTCAGTAGAATATTGTCCTTCTGAGATCAGTTAGTTTGAATTGATGTTTTTAGGAATTTTCAGCTTTATTGCCTAGTTTAAAACGTATAAAACTGGGACAGAGCTTTTCTTAAGTTAAAATAAATGAATGATAAATAAATCATGTGTTCAGAATACTGGATTTCAAAAGGCTCCAGATTGAAGCATTTTCTGTCTTTGTGCCATGAAATCAGGAGACTTTTTTTTATTCATGTTAAATGTTTTACATTTTTAACATCCACCTTTTACATGGAACCCTAACCCTAGTTGGTACTTTTCCTTTATGGTGAGGCAAAGGCTTATAAAATAAGTGTGAGGCCAAAGAGCATGAATTAAAAGGTTTTGAAAGGAGACATGTTCTAATTAACTCTGAAAGACAACCTAAACTCAGTTCAAAAATGGCTCAAATGTAACCCTAACCTAAACAAAATTTCCTCGCCTTTCTGTTGATCTAATGTGTTTTGGTGCTTTGCTTCATAGACGTATGTACTGACTAAGGTTATGCATAGGTTATATTTGTCCTTTCCATTTTGTGGGGGTTATGTGCAGAGAAGAGAATTGTTCAGGTTCTGTTTACAACTGTTTATTGCTTTTGATTGCATGTTACTGTGCTGTTCCTCTACAAGAAAAAACAATAAAGAAAGTTGGACAAAAAAATAATCAATATAATCAACTGTAATAAGTCACATGATTGTGGTGAAGTAAATAAAATAGTTACATTACTTATTACATTTCGTAATCTATACCCTATTACATTTCAAAAGAAGTCTTCCCAACAATGTTAGTGGTAAATGTAAAGTTAAATTACAAGATCCCACTGACACGTCTGTCCATCATGGACTTCAGCTCAGTGCCATCCTTAACAAAAAGTTACATAAGCTTGGCTTAAAAGAGAACTCTACTGCAGTGGAAACTCCCCACAGGAAGATGGTGGTTTACCAACTGTCCAATCTGTGATGATGCAAAGGGACCCATTCTGTGTCTGTGTGTGTGTTCTGTTAATGAAAGACTCACTTCAATGAGAGGATGAGGCTCTTTGAGGACAGATGCCGAGGTCCACAGCTGTGGCAAAACAACGACATAAGATAGATGGAGCACGAGCTGAAAGAACCAAGTGAAAACAATGAAGGTAGACAAAGGTAAAGATGGGAGAAAAGAGTGACAGTGGAAGGAGAGGAGACGCCCTTGTCTGCCATGCTTCAAAGGAACACAGTGCCATCTAGAGACCTTCTTGTGACAGTTTTCTTCAGAGATTTCATGTCAGTTTAAAGCCTTTTTGTCAAACAGGGATACACACCAGTATGGAACACATTTGCAGAGAATATCTGATTCCATCTGTGTCCCTTTGTCACTACACAACTCTGTTCTTTGGCAATAATGTTTTGCATCTCTGTCCTCATCTCACTGTGCTCCCTGCTGTTCCCACCCGGGTTTCCCATGGTTCTGTGTTTTCCACAAGCCCAGTTGGGTTTTCTTCTTCTTCAAAAAAAAGGGTTTCTCAAACATCATGACATCCTGGCCCATTAATCAGCTTGACAATGATAGCAACCAAAAATCCACAATCCAGAGCCCTTTCACCTTTTGGATTACATTTCATGACTTCCTCTGGAGGAAAGCACAAATCAAAAGACAATAGAGAGATTAGTAATGCGTGAAGGCCGTGCGGGGGAATCGGTGCAGTGTGCAACACACTGGGACTATTCAACAAACCATAATGTCCCATGAAGCTAAACGTTTGAGACGAAAAACGAATGTAAAAAAAAAAAACACCACATTTTTTGTTAGTTTTCCAGTTCTCAATTCCATGTCAACTTTTTCAAAACATCTTGCACGTTCATCACATCAGTAGACTGTGTGAACTGAACTGTGTATACTTTTGCATTGCTTTGATACAAAATGCATTCAATCAGCAGTTATTCCAAAGTTCATGAATACCTCTGTCAATGTTCACCACCAGTAAAATTCATTAATAGACATTCAGACTGTCTGTTCAAAACAGTGAACTCTCAGTTCAAAACCTAATGAAATGAAGATCACTGTAGATGGAAATCTGCTGCATTTTCACACACAAACTAGTTTTTGTTTTTGTTTGCAGCCTTGTTACTATCTATACAAAAGTGATCATTTTTGCATTGAAATGTGCATGTATAGAGGGAAAATATAGATGTTTTTTCCACTATTACTGCTGTATATATAAATCATGGACTATTAGTGACAGAACTACAGTTACTGGCATTTACCACACTCAGTAGTGCCAGCTACACTATTATAACAGGCAAAACAATACACCAATACTTTGTTTAGCTGCTTTGCTTGAAATATATTTGTGGATGAATACAAATACAGTAAGATATACTAAAGATTTATTTATTTCCAAGGTTCAAGGCAAAGGAGAATGTTGCAGTAAATGTGAAATTTCTACATATATATTTATTTATTTATATATACAGCCGTGGAAAAAAAATTAGAGACCACTCCACATTTCAGACCTGAACCAACTGAAAACCTCTGAAATGAAGCTGGGCTTTAAACTACTAAAACACAAACAGCAAAGTGAAACAGAGAGCATCAAAGTGTCCATTGGAAATCCAGATTATTTGACCAAATATCGATTTCTGAACTCTTGTCAAATTTTTGTCAATTTGTCATTACTGTGTTGTTTCAAAACGAATTATTTAGGGTCTGAAAACACTTCATTTTTGTTACTTTGAGCAGTTGTTATTTTCTGCAAATAAATGCTTCAAAATGACAATGTTTTTAGTTGGAATTTGGGAGAAATGTTACCTGCCTGTAAATAGTAAAACCAGTGGTCTCTTCATTTTTTCCACGGCTGTATATATGTATATATAAATAAAATAAAATAAATTCTCCAAAATACAGATGACACCATGCATCTGTATTAGGTCTATAGTTGATCTCTAGTTCTAGTTTGCTGTTTTACTTACTGTACTGGAAATGAAAAGTGTCTGCACACTTTTCTTTGTACTATCGTAGACCCCAGACCAGTGAGCACAATAGAGCTGCCTTGAAGCAAATTTCACATTTACTGTATTTCTTTACATGTAGCCTACTGTAAGAGCGGTCACACTTTACTATTTTGCAATGCATCACTAACTGTGCAAAAATAGACAGAAACACATAATGTATTCTGCAAATCTTCAAGTTTGTGTATGTTTTGTACTTCATTGTGCAGTGAGTGACACAGTCATCTTATGGGATGGAGCACATGGTACAGTTAAGGCAGCGTGAGTTACCTACTGTTTTGGTGTTTGTGAAAAACTGGACAAGAGATTAAGACAAGTGTGAAAATGATTGTAAAAAACTGGAATAAGAAGGTAACCCTTTCAAAAGCCTTGAAATGTTGAAAAACTAAGCCGTGACATGAGGTTTCATCCAGACGGAGGGCAGCGATACGTTACACACATCACACACACAGTGCAAAGAGGGGACATAAAGAAGCCTAATGACCGTCATCATAATCATAATGGCAATATTACTTACAATAGACGTCCTTTCCATTATATTTATCATTATAGGCAATACAAAATACACAATGTGGACATACAATGTTTAATTTCAGATCTAACGTGAGACCCTCAACAGGGCAGAGGATTAGTGGATGCATAGTTGGACTCTGTGTGGGAGGTCGGTGTTTGATTTGACAGAGACATGCTGTCTTTATTTTTATTTACTATATTCAATTCAATTCAATTCAATTCAATTCAATTCAATTCAATTCAATTCAATTCAATCCAATCCAATCCAATTCAATTCAATTCAATTCAATTCAATTCAATCCAATCCAATTCAATTCAATTCAATTCAATTCAATTCAATTCA
>JAPQRN010000015.1:2873326-2883581 GCA_037367275.1 Coranthus polyacanthus | reverse complement strand
CGGTTCGAGTGAGGAAAAACTGCCCAAAAAACCCATCTGGGAAAAATGGTAGAAACCTCAGGAAGAGCCACAGAGGAAGGATCCCTCTTCCAGGATGGACAGATAGTGCAATAGGTGTTGTGTACAGACAATGGCAAACAGCGGTACAGACAATGATAGACAGTGAAAATGCTACACTATATACGGTATAGTGTAATATATTCTGGCTCACAGGATGTACTCTGCTAGAATAATTGGATGACTGAACTAGTCAGATACACTCAACAGGAAGTCTGCTATTTTGGTTTGAATATGAAGGTTTTGTCCCATTTTTGCCATATCTAGTCATTACACTTCAACTCCTCCCAGAGACTTAATCTGAGTGACTTCAAATGTGGTCAGTTTCATGGCAAAGTTCAATATTTTGCCAGAAATTGCAACTTTAATTAATTTTCCAATTGTTTATCTATTGTAATTGAAAGCCCTTTGACCAGCTCTACCACAGCTTTCTTTCATCCTGTCAAGCAGAAGTTGACTCAGACCTAAGAAGGAGAAAGTTGTTTTAGTTGTTAAACTGACGACTAAGACAACAGGCCCATTTGTAAAAGGTGACAGTTATATATTCTTAATTCTTTACTGCTTCTAGTTGTAGTCATATTTGGCTTTTAGCGTTTTGAAAACTACACTTGAATAATACTTAATACATTTTGCAATGTGACTTTTTTTGTATTATATTTTGGAAAGATTTCATTCCACATTTACATTGTCAGTTTGATCGTTTTTTTGTCGTTCACATAGATTCCACATCACTGTTAAACCCTGGAGTATCGGTCCATGACTTTGGCTGGGAAATGCTGGATCTTGGAAGGAAGCTGCGGTGAGGAAACAAGAAGGAATCATTCTCTCATGTTCACTTAAGGAGATGGTTAACAGAACAGGAAGCGTGGATGTGATCTTACTTTGAAAGAATCATTGTGCTTTCTAGTGGAGTGGGAGCCTCCTGTGTAGAGATGAAGTTGTTTCGGATGAAAAAAAAAAGGAGAAACAGGAGAAAATATAGAATTATTGTACATTTATTGTATGCAAATAAAGATAAGGATATACAAAGCAAATCTGCATTGACATTTCAACAAGGTAAACAGTAAAATTGTATGAGAAAAGGGCTGTGCAACAGACATGCACAGTAGGATAATAGGTGCAATAGTCTTCTAGAAGGCAGCTTTATGGCTAATAAATACAAAGTTATTCTACACATTCCATTCACTTTTTAACAGATTGTCAGTGTTACAGAAAAAAAAGTTTGCTTTCTTGAACAGTTCAAGGTTTACACAAAAGTCTAGGTTACTACCAGGCAGTAATTATTAGACACAAAATGTAAACTTTACTCTTACCATAACTGGCTCATTTAAGATGTTTTTTTTCTCTTTGAAAACATCAGGAATTCCTCACCTACTTTCAGGGCTGCATTACCAAACATGAGGACAATCAGTAATAGCAGTGCAGTAGTATTAACCACGATGATCTACAGTGTGAACTGAAACATACTGACCCTTCACATTGCCTGACAGATGACAAAAGGTCTGACTCTATATGAAGCAGGTGAGTAAGCAGTGAGCAGGATCTGAACGGGACACTGAACACATGGCATTTTGAACTTCTTGCTTTGTACCAAAAGACACTGTCAGTGTGGTTATTAAGCTGGAAAGTGCTATTTCATGTAGGGCCGTGACACCTCTCAGTGATCTGGGATGTAAAATGTCACAGGGCACACATTTAGGACACACAAGCCAAAAGTACGCATACCAGAACAAGCTAAGACTTCTCTTTCTCTGATAAGCTGAGAAGCATTTCAATAAATCACAATATTGAGTATTACACAACTATTAACTTCAAAATCTGGTAAAGTTACTCTAATACTGATTAATTTAGAAAATAATTTGAATCTTGGGTTCATAAAAGCTCTATCCTGGGGCTTGGTGCTAATACTGTGATTTCAAGTTTTGCTTGGATGAACCCTGTAAAACAAGAGAGGATCAGATTTGGTGAAGCAAGAAGTTCTTGATGGGTTCTGGTAACGGTAATGAGGGTATGTGGTTCAGACGATGTTTTCCCATTGCTTTGCGGATCCTGATCCGGCACAGGTGTGTCAGTCTGCGAGGGCATCCTGAGAAAAGAACAAGCAAAGATCATTGCTATCTTCAAACTATACAATATATAAAGAAGTGGAGCTAGCCACTGTGTCATCACACATTGGTTTGTGGACAGCTGTTTTGAAACCTTGAGTGTGGCGTTTACGCCTTTGCCATCTTTTTAGTTTTTTTAGAGCCAGAATTGATCATATGGGGACAAGAGGGTGGAGGTGAGTGAGGTATGAAACTCACCAAGCTAACACTACCGCTAACTTACTGAAAACACAGACCACACTGCTAACAGTCATACGAAACACCACTAAATTCTTTCTACTTGATAAATGTTAACAAGTACAGCTGTGTTTCAGAACATTAACGTCAACTTTGTGTAATGTTGAAGCACACTAATCAGTGCTCTCATAATTAGTGGGCTAGACCATATAATCCAATACTGAATTCATGTTAACATTAGCTAACGTAGCTAGATTAAGCTAACAGACTAGGTATTGTGAGTGTTATGGTTAAACTTCATGACATAATTTGCTTGACAGTATCTTTTCACAGTCTTCGAGTGTAACTTCATAACCACAACTACACTACAGCCGTGTACAGAAAGTTAAACTCAGCAGGCGAATGAGCTGTCAATCAAAGCCAGACATGGATGACACGTAGAGACAGAGCACGTCTTACTCATTGTTCCTACCCACTGTCCTCTACACTATAGATGGAATATAGATAACCCACCACCCTCCGAGATGGAAGACAGAATGGAGACTATACTTTTTTTGAAAATAGACTGAATATTCTGTAAATAATTCACTGATCACTTGTTTAATTTTTAATTTTGCTTTCTTTTCTTTTCTTGAGCTAACAGACATTGAATGGATATTGAAGTTTATCTGAACCTGAATGCTCTGTCTCTACTAACAGTACAGCCTCGTGTCTAGCCTTTTATGTCTTCTAAACAGCCAACACCCCCTCAATTTCTGGACATCTGAGGCAGTAATGCTGATTATATATATAAATATAATTAGCATTATTATATATATTATATATTAAATTTCTACATGTAGTAACGTTTTATTTGAGTGTACTTTACTCACTTTTCGCCTCTAGGAAGACCCTGAGTGCCTCTGGATCCACCTTCCTGCGGTTAGGAGCCTCCAGCCGTGACTCATCCCATGGCACAAGGGCCGGGTTAGCTCCATGGTCCAGCAGGAGGTGAATAAAGGCCACCTCACATCCATGCCGGAGCACTGCATCCAGCAGGCAGGAGGCTAACCCTCGGGTCAATGCCTCATGGCAGACGGGCCCAGTATAGTTGAAATCAGGCTGAGCGCCGGCCTGGAGAAGCAGCTGGAAGCAGTGAAGGTGGTGGTAGGCAGCGCTGATGTAGAGTGGACAGACCACCAACGTGTTGAGGGTCCGGGCACTTAAAAGGAGACGGGGACCCAGCTGGTGGTCCATGTCTACATCAGCATTGAACCTGGAAACAGGAAACCGTGGTTACTGATGGTCTTCTCTGCACATGACAGAGGATGATGTTTCGACCTGTTTGTACTGTATTTTCTCATTACAGTACACGTTGTGCAGATATATGAATGTGACTAATGTGTGACCGTCTTACTGGAAAAATTTGTGTTGTGCATCCTGACCCTGAAGAAGAAGCAGTTTTTTTCCATTCAGAAAATAACCACAACCTGACCACTGCAGTTGAAGAACATATGCCTCAAGCAAGAACATTTTCGTATTCGTATGTAAACTGTCTCTTACTTTTTTTAGTACCATGGGCTGGCTGTCACATCAGATTCAGAAAAAGCTTCAGAAAACTGCAAATGACCTGCATAAACATGATGAATGCCACCTGTGCCTCAAAATTGTAAAAGTAATGAAATATATACAACAATTTAGTGAAACAATTAGGTTAGAATTACACATGATTCTTACAAAAGGTCAGAACCACAAGTAAGTTGTGTTGGTACCTGAATGTGTCACACAGTTAGCAGTAGAGTCAAGTGTGTAATGTGTAGCTTGTCTATAATTGGTGTTGAACAGTGTTGTTGCTGTGGAGTAGCAGAAGGGGGACAGTGAAGAACTCAAGAACAAGCGTAAGGATTTTCACTAAAAAAACGACCCAATTCCTCTACACAGAAATCAATTTACAGGCTGTTATTATTGGATGTAAACATCAGAGACAGCTGTTAGCTTAGCAATGGAATTAGCTAACAAAAAAATACCCCACCGTCTCCCAGCACAAAATAGACTCCAACACAATGTTCACATATGTACATGCAAATGTTACATATTGAACCTTTAAACATACAGTGCAATGAAAAACACATTTTCCCACATTTCATCCCATTCCAATGCTACTTGTTAATTTATCTACTGTACATGCTAAATATATGTCAATAGCACATTTAATGTATAAAATCTAAAAATATTGTTGCATAACTCTTGGACTGAGCGTATTTACATAAACAAATCCAAATAAGAGTGATTTGAGGTGACTATCTAACTCCTCATGGGTTGTTAATCTATCACTGCCTTGACCTGTTGGTTTGGTTCTGTTAGTGTGTCACTTTGACTTTTAACATGATAGATCACATCCAAACCAACAAACTAACTGATTGAGGCAGTGATAAAGCAGCAACTTTAAATTACAGTTTTTGTCAAGGGAGTCTGGTGGCTTTGAAGAGAGCGATGTATGTTGTTAAGATATCGACACTATTTGGAATGTTATAACAGACATACTGCAACCTGAAGTCAGTAAATGCCTCTGTGTGTATTTACAGCTTCATCAAATTGTAGTGAGTCAAAAGGAGATGCTTTTACTGCAGCACAAGTTACTCTTCTTCTCATGTGACAAAGTGGTATTTGGAGACGGGCTGGTTAGCATGTTGTTAACTGTTGTAGAAATCTCTGCAATACAGTGCACTGACATGTTTGACCTGACGTCAAAACTGTTATTTCTTCACACTTTAAAGATAATTTTTGTTCATTTTTGACTGTTTTAAAATTATTCTTTCATCCTCATCTTCTTCCAAACATGGAGTTCAACATTCAGCTCTGTTTCTGCTAGACTTACTTTATAGAAATCCAATCACATTCCATTCCCTTTGTAACAAAACACACCCACAAAATGTGTTATGTCACATGCCTGAATTTACAGTGCTTCTTCTAAATACTGCCATGTATTTAAATGTAACTAGAAACATTTTACAAGCATAGAGCACAGACTCCAGACTCGGCTCAGATGTGCTGCTGACCTTACCTAATGAGCTCCTGCAGTATGTCAAGTCGGCCCACTCTGGCAGCGTGGTACAGTGGGGTACTGCGGTGGTGGCGACTTCCGTTGGGGTCAGCTCCAGCCTCGAGGAGGATACGGACACAGTCCAGGTGACCGTTAACTACTGCCACATAGAGGGCTGTTTGACCTTTGACATCAACCAGGTCTACCTCAGCCCCCTGAGCGATCAGGTAGGCTACACAGGCGGCATGTCCCGCTGTAGCTGCGATCCGCAGAGGGGTGCAGGGCAAGCAGCCACAACACCACACAGACTTCTCATTGATACGCCTGGTACCGAGAAGAGAAGACAGCGGTTATTCACACATTGTGAATTTATTAGTCATGCATTTATGGAGGTGTATGTACACTTACATTAGAAAATGCAAATCAATATCAAACAACGTGCAAAAAACAAATGGCCAGATGTACTAAGGTAACACAAGTTACCAAAACCTCAATCCAGAAAAAGCCCCATAGGGAGTGGCCAATTTTTGCGGTTTGATCTACTTACGATACTCAAAATTATGAACACAGTCAGTTCATTTCAATAATAACCTGCGCTGTGCTGCCAAGACCAGCACAAATAGCGTCGAGCCAGATTATGCATAGACACACCTGAGGAGGCTGTGGGGATTTCACTGACAACACTTACACAGCATGTTACAGCAATGTGACAAACACAAGTGTAGGTTTTCTGCAAGTGTTTCTCTCTGGAAACAGCAATACAGCAGTAGAACTGGAGGGGTTAGTGGATGAATGTTACCTAGTCTAAAATAGTGGCTAAAATGTTTTAAAATCAATCAAAATCAATCACAAAAACAAAATGTCCAACCCGTTCATAAAGGCAAATCTGGATCACCATTGTGAGTGAGGTGAACACAGGAGGAGGAGGCTCATTCAGAGGAAATTAAAGAAGATGACACAGCACATGACACAAAGAAGTGACATATGTAGGCTTCCAATATTTCACAACACTGTGTGGTCAGACCTGAGCAGCAGATAAATGTATTCTATATGGTGGGTAGATAGGATATTGTTTTTAATATCAGTAATACAGGGGAAACATTACACGCTGTCTGTACTGGCTGCAGAAGCAGGAAAAACACAATTTGAATTTCACTGTATTTCATGAGCGCAACTCATTTAAATAATATCCTCCCCAAAATTTGCTCTTCTGGAAACTGTGTCCACACCTTTCCAGAGATAACTTTGCACTGCACATCTTTAGTAAATCTCCACAGTAGTTTTTTAACGCCAAACGAGGGTTTGTGCTGGCGCACAGAATTACTAAATCCCAAAGTTTCCAAAGGTTCAAGAACATCACTGCTCTGTGGTCAAACACAAACACAAATTAAATTTCTACAGAGGTCCATGTATGTTTTGGTTGACATTAGCCAACTCTGTTTCTAAGCTAATGGTAGCAAGTGTTATCCACTGTTACCGCTGTAGAGGAGCAGAAGAAAGACGCTGAAGAACTTGGAGTGAGTGGACCTGAGTCCTCTACACAGAAATCTGTGTCCATTATATATTTCAGCTGGGGTTTAGTTACTCTTTAAAAGTGTTGCTGAAACATCTCACCGTTTGAAGCTGTCTTCCTGCAGCAGGTTCCTCAGGGTGTCCAGGTCTCCAACGTAGGCTGCATTGTGGAGTCGCATATCATCTTGCTCCAGAGGCTTGTCGCAGAACTGCTCCTGAAGCCATTCCTTTAGGTTTCGGCCTGGAGAGCACACACAAACGAACCTTAATCATTGGGAGGTTACACTAAATTTGAAGTGGTCTAAAAAAATGGCATATTATTTTGAAAGGCCAACAGGAGGTGTGTAGTCGAACGCCCTTGCATCGGGCTGTGTAGCAATTTACCTCATCCAACGCACTGCCGATATCAAAATTTAAATGGCTACAAAGGTTTTCAACTAAATGATTACTAAATTAGTAGGTCTCCAAGTATGGATTTACTCTTTGTTAACTCTTCTGTGGGTAAAACATTGTGCCAAAAACTTCTTCTTAAAAATAAACCAATAAAAACATCTGTGTCGAGATTTGGAGTCACTGGGTCACATGACATGAAAGCTATTGGAAAAAAAGCTGATTGTTTCATAAAAATATTGAAATAAAATAGAAGAACCACTAGAATCCACTAAGAAGAGACGTGTCTTACTTTTCCAGTTTAGTAATGTGGTACATTACTTACATAGGACCCATCAAACTTCTGATGTAATTGTTTAGGCTACATATTTGAAGACTGCAGTTTTATACATATATATATAAATATATATACACGTGTGTCATGTGACTCAGTGACTTCAAACCCATGCTGAATGGACAAATGAGACACACCGCATTTTATTGGATATTTGTGCTTCTTCAATTTTATATCAATATTTGTATGTAGAAATCAGCATTTTTTCATTAGATTCCATATTATGTGACAATGATTGATAACTAGGCATTACTTTCTACTAATTACAGGATCCTGACGTCATAATTACAACATATGGTGTCTTTTTTCTTAAGTGAATGCAATGTATTTCTGCACTGTTTTTATCTACAAATCCCATTTCCAGAAATGTTGGGACATTTTCTAAAATGAAATAAAAACTTGAACCTTTATTTAACTGACAACAGTACAAAGAAAATATTTTCAATGTTTTCACCAACCAACATAATTGTACATTTAGATTTTGATGCCAGCAACAAACTCATCAAAAAACTGACAGAGACATGTTTCCCACTGTTTTACATCACCTTTCCTTTTCATTACACTTCAGTGTTTTTTAATTGATGCCCCTTTACAAGTGGTATTTTATCCATTCTTTTACTAGACTTGATCTTCTCAACAGTCCGTGGTGGTCGTTGTCTGATCGTCCTCTTCATGATGTCCATACATGTTCAATAGGAGACAGATGTGGACTCTGCAGACAGGACAGTCCATCACACACACTCTGTGACTATGAAGCCACGCTGTTGGACCTGGTGCAGAATGACACCTGGCATCGTCTTCATGAAATAACCATGGACGAAAAGATGTGGACAGCATATGTCTGTGTAAGATTCAATCTATGTCTTCACATGGACGGTCCCTTCACACATACGGTATGTAGGTCAGACATGTTGGTACACGCTGGTACATCCCCAGACCATCACAGATGCTGCTTTTGCATCTTTCACTGATAACAGTCTGGATGGTCTTTGTCATCTTTGACACATAGAACCTAACGCCAGTTTTTCCTGAAAACCAGCTGACTCGTGTGATCACAGCACACGCGTCCAATGTCTTTCAGTCCATCTGAGATGAACCCGGGTCCAGAGAACTCTGTGTCATTTGTACACAGAATTTATGTAGGTCTTCCTTATTGTGTGATACAGTTTCAGGTTGTATTTATGATGCAGTGGTGGACTGTGTTAAGTGCCAACGGTTTTCCAAAGTCCTCCTGAGCCCATGTTATCTACAATCATCTCAGTAGCATGATGGTTTCTCATGTGATGTCGCCTGAGGGTCGAAGGTCACAGGGTGCTTTCCATCCTTGGTCTTTACACACTGAAATTCCCTCGGACTCCCTGAATCTTTTCACAGTATTATATATGAAAGACTGAAATTCTTTGCAAATTTATGTTGACAAATATTCTTTTTGGTCAGATTTTCAATTCTCTCACAAAGTTTAGTACAAAGTGCTGAGTCATGACTCATCCTGGTCTTTGGCCGATGCTCCTTTAATGCTCCGTCATGATCCTCTCACCTCTTAACATTTAACCTGCAGCTTGTGGAGTCTGACACCACAGTGTTACTTGCATATTCTCTCAATTTTTTTTTTGGTCAGTGAAAACCCTGAAAACCTTGTACTTTTGTCAGTTAAATAAAGGTTCAAGTGAATGAACAAAGATTGACAGCATTTTAGAACAGGTTCCCACTTTTCTGAAAATATGGTTTGTAATATGTTCTCGTCCTGTCATGGATATGGATTATTGTGATTATTGTGTATTTCTCACTGCTTGCTTGTATGAAATGTCCTTTACAAATGATCTAGACTTGAGTTAAACCACAAAAATTATGAACTGATGAAATATTCCAGAGTTAAATCAAGAGCTCTATTTAGAAATTTGATATAAGCTTAGTATGGTGTCACATACATGCAGTAGCATATCTGCATCAGTACCAAAGTGGCAGCCCAGAGTTTATAAACCCGTTTATGGCCTGATGTTAAATGTTCCGCGGGCCACACCTTATTCTATTAGTCATTACCAAAACAACACCTCAGTACTGATCGATGTGGTGCTTCTTCTAGTCTGCTTGGATGCTTGTCTTTTCCACACTGACTGCACCTGTGAGGCAGATGAACGGCCTTCGCTGTCAGCTCGTTACCTGCAGCTGTGGCACCGGGCAGATCAGAGACAGTGATGAGCGGAGGGAAGCTGATACTGGGCGGGTCGTCAACATCAGCCTCGGGTCCGTCCGCCATGCTCCTCAAATGTCAAACCGTCAAAGTAAATACAACAACAAAGCCAGCGTTTCGGGTGGTTCGACCCGCACCGCTTCACCCAAATGGCTGCGCTGAGAAACTGAACAAGCTCAATCACACGAGAGACACGGAAATAAACAACCGTGAGTGTGCTGCCTGACTGACGGCTTCTGCCCACGTGACTGCACTACTTCCTGAATGCGCTCAGCTGGACGCATTTAAAGAGACAACCCCGGAGGCCACCACGAGCTGCTGTTTGGACACGAGTACAGAGGCGGCTTCCTGCCTGGTCGGGAAAAGAATAAAACCTTATGACGTGAAAGGTTTGTCGTTAAAACAAGATATTTTTACATTACTGATGTGCCAGTAACTTGTACTTCATAATAAAGAAGTACAAGTTA
>JAPQRN010000015.1:2850996-2873226 GCA_037367275.1 Coranthus polyacanthus | reverse complement strand
ATATTTTTACATTACTGATGTGCCATTAACTTGTACTTCATAATAATGAAGTACAAGTTACTGGCACATCTTCACCTACTTCCATCCAAGGTGCATGGAGACGGAAACACTTCTTCCACAGAAGGTCAAGAACAGAACAACTTTATTATCTAGACTAGAGCTGCTGGAGGTCTTCACCTGCTACATTATTATGACATTGTTGTTAATTGTGTAGTCAATTAGCAAACAGACGGCCTATAGCCACACACATCAAACCCATCAAGTCATATTGCAGGTTAAAGATTAAGATACTACAACATGCAGCCATATCAGGTTATAATGTGATAATGTTTATGGTTGTAACGTGATGAAAGCCAATATTGTTAAAATGTGAAATATACATGCACACATACACCCCTATATGAGTGTTTACATTTAGTTTTATAATAACACAGTTATTAGAAACCTGTTATCATTTAAGTAACTTAATTAATAATAATTAATAATATACATACATATTATGTTGACATATATACTGTACATTTGAAAAGAAAATAGACATTGTTCTCAAGGGGAGCATCTTACCCCAGTTTACCGTTTGTTTTTAATGTAGAAATTACAGTCCCAAGTTGGTTACAACCACAATATTTCAAAGGACGTGGAGGAGTCACTAAAACCCCAAATTACAATATCCTCCCATGTTTGCAGAGAGAAGTTGGACGCCAAAGTCAATCTCTTGCAAATATACAGTAATTTGTAATATATGATGCTTGAAATGCACATGCATGTCATGAATCAAGTCCACTTCCTGGAGGATCATTGAAATAGTCAAAGAGCAGTTAAAGAGTTGACTACTCAGTACAGAAAGTAAACTTCATACCTATCATACCTACCTAAATTAAGTGTCAAAAGTCCTTTTAAACTTTTATTTGTAGTAGGCTACATCATTTGCGGTGGGTAATGTACATGGATCATACAAAACGCTGGGCCTTTCTAATGTTAGGATTAGTGGGTGAATACAGAGCATAGTGGACCAAAGGGAACAACATTCATTAGAACACTCATAAGTAGCACAAACCATTGTGAAAGTCAAAGGCCAACATCAATGGAGGCTTTTTTAATAGTAAAGAGGCGTTCATGTCTTAGTCACTTCTTCCTCATGGAAGGACAGCGCACTAAAAGGTAAGTGCAGACAATGGAGAGGCCTGTTCTTTGGACTGTGCTGTATTTTTAATCCACCTGTTGAGACTGGGGCCAGCACCTTTGCTGTCAGCAGGTGCCCATGCCTCCTGCGAGGGGCCTTCAGCTAAATCTTTGACTTGCACCTAAATGGACGGTCCAAATCTTACTAAATACTAGTTAAAGGAGCTCCTAATACTTTTTGTGCGAGTTGCAGCTGTTTCGTTTACTCCCAAGTTGCTGCTAATTTTACTTAAGGGTTTTAAAAGGAAAGCGAAGGTTTTGAAGAAACAAGCCTCCTTCAGCGTGACTTGGTCGTTCAAGACCTCATAAGGACTTCATGTGAACTCAAAATCAAACAAGGGTCTTAACTCAAGCAACCCCAACTCCTCATTACTACTAAAAACACGACAAAAAGACACAATTTTATTGCAATATAACCATTTATTTCACTCCACTACAAAAGTATATAATTATGTGAACTATTATACAATTTCCAAATATACATAATATACAGTTTAAGGAGAAACTGAGGTTATGGTACTTTTTTTTTTAGTGGAAAAAGACATTAACTCTTCATCACTTCTCTGGTTTTTCACTTATCAGTTTTACTGTAAATTGCGGTCACTGTTCATATGTACACCTGGTGGACTACGTATAATACTGATAAAACAATGAAGTACAATCTGATTACATGATAGAACATTTGGATTGTTGGGGTACTGGTGAATATAAGTGAACAGAACTAGAATAGAATACTATCATCTAACATAGATATTTTCTAAAGAAATAATTCAGTGTGCCTGCTTTTGAAAGGATCATCTGAATGGTTTTTGGTCCTTCAACAACAATAAGATGTGATATTCCAGAAATCTGGAAAAAAAACATTCATGTCAGTATTTAAGAACAGAGCTCCTCGCAACAACACTTCATGCAGCTATGAAAAAGTGAGGACTGTGTCTGACACATAGTGATTGGTCATATATTGCAAAGTGTGCGGTTGGCAGGAAGTGGAGGTACGTTCTGCCACAACAAGACAATGACTTGAACTGACCCTTTGTAGCTAGCTGTGGCTAACGGAAGAGGCTAATGGCCATTAGTTAAAGCAATTAGCATCAGTATCATGTATCAAAGAAAAGTCTGTCTGTGTAATGTTCAATATAAAAAATAATTTTATGATAACTTGTATATAAAGCACTACAGCTAACATGCTAAGCTAGCATTGGCGTTCAATAGTAATGATAAAATATGGTAATTTCATCACTGTAAACTAAATGCTTGGTTGATTAGTATTAATGTTAACTAGAATAATTGTAATGCAATGAAAGTAACAATTATCGTCATTGAAACTTGACCCAAAATTAAGGCCACCTGGTGCATTTCCATAAAATGTATTTAAACGTTTTCTTTCATTTTAGCAACTTTTCAAAAGTCCACTTAAAATTTGCTTAATGTTTCATGGAAACGCAATTGTATCTGATGTTACGATCATAGTGAAGGGGAAATATGACTACTGCTAAAGATGTACATTAATCATTTTCAGGAAAAGCCATCAGCAACCACAGTTCCAACCATCTACAAATGGATGACCGGTCAGTTCATGTCATTAGCTTGTCTCGGCTGTCACTCCAAAGGCAACTGGCCAATAGAGAGACAGGACGTACCCTCACTCCCCGCCCTGGTACATATACAAGAAGCTGATTTGATGTGCGCATATGGGAAAATGAAGCTACTTCCTGTCAGCAGTATTTCAAAGCAAATTTCTGGGCTTTAAATGAAATGTTGTCTTTGGTTGTACTAGTAAATAACAGATTCAAATTTGTCTTAAATAAATAGATGTGTTTGTCATAGTTAACAGCTTGCAGATTCAGTTAGAAAGACTGAGGGAAACGACACAAACTTGAAGTTATTTTAAAAAAACTAAAAAGATTCTGGTTAAGTTTAGACAGTAGATAATGTTAGCTTCCAGACCAAGTGTTCATTGAAAAGGAAAAATGTGCTTCCATTTCATTAACGCCATATTAGGCATTATTTACAATGACAAGAAGAATGTATACTTAATAAGAAATAATTTGAATCTTCTATTTCTTAACTATCAAAACCAAAGATAACATTTTATTTAAATCCCAGAAACATACAGATTCTTGAATGTGACTGGTCATTACAGCTGTAAATTACCAGTTTTTATCTGAAAAGACCTGTAACTGGCCTAAATCGTTAGATTTTCTAAAGCCTGAAAACAAAGCCAAGAGGACCTGAAGAAGTTTCCTCTAAGATCTAGTAAATTACAATATGCTGAAGAGGGTAGTATGGAACTTTTCCTGGTGACGCAAAAAAATACTGCCTACTGAAGCTTTAATTCATGTCAGATTTCATAGTGTAGAGGCATGCACACCTGAACCTGTGTTTTATGGTCTATGTCTCCTGGGAGGCAAATCAGCATTAAAACAAGGAACTATTGCTTGTATACAGGCATTAAGGGAGATGCTTTATTACATTTATTTAAATATTTATGCAGCATTTTCATGCATAGGCCACAATGTAAAGACTCACAGCCGACTAGCCAGCTTTTGGTTTTGTTATTTTAGTCCATCTGGACTACATGGAAATGTTATTCTTCAAACTTTACACTCTGCTGTCAGTCTGCCTTTCCATCTGCCTCCTACTGAATTTCAGTCAAGTATTGCTTCATATTAGCTACATTTAGAACATTGTCACAAAACTAGACATTAAAATGTTATCTAATTTTTTTTCTCCAATATCTCTAAAGAAGGTGCACACAAGAAGTTGCCATCAAACCAAACATCAATTAGAAAACAAAAAAGGAATGGTTTGGCAAATCCTAAAGTAATAAAATGGAGGGACCACAATAAAACGCTGTAGAAATTACTCTTAAAACTCAGAAATGTGTTAGCATCCTGAACTTCCTGGTTCCCTTGTCTTGAAGTAAGTGGATTTTCTGAATGGGTTTTTGGTTCGCCTGAAATAAGGTCTGCGGTTAACACAAACTTAAGAGGTTTTCATGTTTTGTTCTTCAGCATGTGAAATTTGGAGCTTTTACATGTCTTGAAAAAGGTGCTAACAAGCGGCTAAATGAGGCTATAGAGGTTGTCGACAATATTAAAGTCACCACATAGAAAACAGAGACTAATCTACTCACTAGTTCACCTTTACAGCCTTTTTGTTGGTAAGAGGAAAGGTTTTTGTAGAGCGCATGAACTCAATTTAGAAGATGGAAACTTAGCCTTGGAACATAGTGAAGTCACGTGACTGTGCTGTAGTTCATTTGTAGCCTAACATTAGCGACTTACTTTGGAATGGTGGAATTTATGCGTCAAACATCCAAAAAGTACCTAAGGATTACTGTATAAACTTTTGCTTGCCACAGATCTTATTCTCTCCGAAAGCTAATCGAAAAAATCCCATTGGCCTTCCATGTCATTGTATGTTCATTACACCTAGAACTAACTAATGCTTTATCTTCTTTGATTAGATTTGTGTGTCTGTTGTCTTTTACATGTACATGAAAGAAGAAGGAATTCTAACACTGTTTTTTTGCGAAAGCTTTTCCTAAGCAATCATTCTTTTCAAAGTGCAGCGGTGCATCAAAAGTGAAACAATAAATGAAATATCAGTGTGTGTATATAAACAAACTGTGAGCATGGGTTTTTTGACATGGTAAGAAAGGATAAAGTTCCTGGAATAAGTCAACTTGGCTACGATGGCTCCACATGCTGTTGATGGACGTCTGAGATTTCAAAAGGAATGTATGGAGCTAATTTCCTGCCAAAACTCAGCAAAACAAAAAAAACAAACAAACAAAACAACAATGTTTTACAAATGCCTTTCGATTCACTAACAAATGCAGTGTGGCATACTTATAATATATTATGCACCAGAAACTACTACAGCATTTCTTAGAACAAAAAAACAAACAAACATAAAAAGTGCAAAAAAAATGGACAAATAAAAATGTCTCGTGGCTTTTGCCGTGATCCGTTTGTGCTTTTGTTTTTCTCACAAATGAGTAATTCACCTCCACAACAGCAGGTGGCGCATTGAGTCAATTTAAAAAAACGCAGGAGGTCCTTCTTGAATTTCTTTTAGTTTTACATTCCACTATTTGAGGAAATACGATATTACCAGTCCTTTTAAATTGACTCACAGCACCACCTGCTGTTGTGGAGGGTGACCTACTGAGGACATTTGTGAGAAAATGGTCAGCACAAACATGATGGAAAGATTGCACTAAAAGGCACTTTTTTTTGTTTTTGTAGGTTATGTTTGATTTGTATTTGCTGAGACACGATGTATTTGAAATATGCTGTGTATTTCTCTGACATATATTTTGTATTTGCACACCACACTGTATTTGTTAGTGAATCCCAGAGCATTTGTAAAACACGTTTTGTTTTAGCAGTAAATTAACTCCACAGTACAGACCCTACAACTTTCTTCTCATGTTCGGCTGGATGCTTTATTTATTGTGAGAAATAACAGATGGATGTGAACACAGGAATGCTTGAACTTCAATCAAAGTGCATGATCCTGTGAACATCACAGCTGTGGCAAAGTTAAAGAAGAAAAAAAAAAGAATTTGTTCATTTTGGAATGTATAGTACTTCTGATGAACTAATCATGAAACACAACTGTCAGCTGTCATTTCAGCTCATTTCACAAAAAGGCACCATTACAGAGCAGGGGTAAACAATGGGGTTAGGTCAACGTGCAGGGAAGGAAGATTATCTTTTTTCATGTATTTATCTGTCAGTCACAGAAGCCAGATCTATGAAAATAGAGCCAGACCTCCAAACCACTGAGTGGAGCTTTTATTTAGCTTTTATTTACATCTTACTGCTGATGTTTATTTCCAACCTGTAAGTATATATTTGGGTTCTTCTCATTTCTGACAAAAACCCACAAAAGTGCAACGGTTGGTCCCAACCCACATCATGTCAAAGCAAAAATGCTTTTACTATTATTCCAAACAAGAAACTGTTCACCCCTAAGTCTTCAGTGCATTTTTTAAAAGGCTTTCTGCAGGCTCACTTTAAGTTTTGGATGAGAAGTTGATTCCAGTGACCATCTTGTGGATCTTCTCTTCATTCCTCAGTATGTTTGACCTTACTGCACAAATCTTATCCTGCTGGTCCTTGATGAGCTGCTCCAGCTCAGCGAGTTCAGACTTCAGAGGCTCCACTGCCCGGTCCGTTGCTCTGAAATGTATGAATACAAAGAGGTCTGGATTATTTTACATGCAAACATCTAAACAGAGGTTGAGAGGGGGGGTCAGCATTTTACCAGAATGTTGCATTGTTGGTGTCCACTATCAAACAGCCCTCTCCAAAAGGAACTGAAGCCCTGAAGTTCTCTCCAAAGCCACCAGACTCCCTTGAGAGTCATTTTAACTCACAAAACACAGGAGTTGCTGGTCTACTGCTGCCTCCATCTGTGAGTGTGTCTGTGTTATTGTGTGATTTTGGTGATCCAAACTCGCTCACTTGTGTTTCATTTATTTCAACTTCTCAAGGCATATTATGTAATTTAACCCTAATGGATTTGGTATCAAATGTTTAAAGATGCCCTCGTCTTTACAAGAAGAGCATCAATTTTCCTTCGTTTTTTACATATTGTGCAGAAGAGCAGATTGTCCAAAGTCAAGATAACAAACAGGAATGTGTGACCTTGTGAGTAGGGATGGGTACTGAAATCTGGTATTAAACAGGCCCTGGGGCTAAAGAGATAATCTCTGTTGTTGGTTTTCCTAACAGTACTGGAGAAATTAAGAAAATACATTTCCTATATATTACTGTAACATAAAAGTTGTCTTGCAAATGTTTCCAACTAACTACACATCTGACTGAGACTTTGGTCGGTGATGTATTTTTGTGATTTTCAGGCATTATCAGAGGCCTCTGTGTCAGGTGGGTGTGAGGGGCGGGGCCAGCTCTCTGTCACAGACACTGCAGCACAAACACACACATACAGACATCCTGCTCTTAGTGTTCACCAGGAAAACTAAACGGTAAAGTGGTCACTTGACTTGATGACACAAGTGCAACAAGTCTTTTGCATATTCGGGTGGAAACACAAGCAATCTGTCACAACACCTAGTGAAAGTCCATCAAGTACAGTCAGAGAAATTAACAGTTTGACTGTTTAGCTCATAGTTCATCTTCCATTGCCTGCATGTTATGTAAGGGTATGCTGCAGCCTGGAGCCCAAATACGAACACGAGTTGATGATTAAAAGTAACTGATTGTTTTGCTGTGGGGGCGTTCATAAATTGAATCTGAAATGGTCTGAGCGTCATCTGTTCTGTCGTTCATAGTTTCAGAGCTCAGAGGAGTAGGATTTAGATCTGGAGGCTGCAGGAAAACTACCACACTGTCAAAATACTGATGAAGAAAAAGTCCTGCATTCAGTTTTATACAGTGAAAAGTGATGACTGATCTTCTTTTGCAGTAAATAATTATTTATGATATTTGTGTCACATTACTATCATAACAAAATCAGAGTGATTAATTCAACACAATGTTATTGCACTTTTCTACTGAAGAATATTAATTATATATTAATTAAACATGCTACATAATTTGAACTATAACCCTAACCCTAATCCTAACCTAAGAAAAAGAACCGATAAGAACACTGTTAAAGTACCGGATCGATGAGCAATGTTGTAAGAGTAGTAGTATCATTAAAATCTTAACCATACTTATCCCTACTTCATTCTTCAAAAATTGTAAGACACATAATAAACAGTCAAGAAAGTGAGGTTAACTTAATTTCAGGTGTTTTTGCTCCAAAATAGAGGTGAGGTGCAAAAATAACACATCCATCTACAACTTGTTCTCATGTTGGACTGAGGGCAGGCTGGATGCTCCAGTGACTCACTACTCACTCTAGTGGTACAAAGTGGTATAACAAGACAGGATGTGTGGGGTTAACTGGATAGCATGCTAATGTTGTAGATATCTATATATCCGTCTTTGATCTAACGTCAAAATTTTTATTTTTATTTGTTCACACTTGATTTTTTTAACGTTTTAAAGTAGAAAGATTAAAAATTATACCGTTAAGATAAAAACATGAAAACAAATAACACAATATGCAAAGTGACAGTGCTCAGTTAAAAACAGTGTTAGTAAGAGGCTGTGCTTCCGCCCACCTCTGCTCATCCAGCAGGGCCTGTGCATGTTCCTTGTTCTCCCGACGCCAGGTGTGCAACTCGGCCTGCATGGCATCCATATCTTCCTGGATGTAGTCCATGATCTTCCCTAAAGGCAGGGTACTGCGGCACACAGTCTGGATGGAAGAACGGAGACGCTCAATCTCCCGGGTCACCATGTCCCGCTCTTTCTTCCTCGCTGCTTCAGACACCAAGTTCTGTTCGTGGAGGTGGTGAACATAATAAGAGATGTTAGGGAGCAAAAATAATGTCAAGTCAGCTAACTAAACTAACAGGCGCACCACCAAATACTGTAGATGGATTATTCCACTAATATTTAAAGTGACAGCTCCCCAAAACATCTCAATGCCCCCCTAGTGGCTGGCTGCAGTATAGGTCATAGATCCCATCCTCTCCATATTAGTCAGATGGACTTGGGTCAAACTAAAAACTCAAGAGTCCACGTCCAGTAAATAATAAAGATGATTTCTGTCTTTTTAGGTAAATTTAATTGAACTAACCAACACCTCCCCTGTTCTGTGAGGTAAAATTGCCATTTCTGTCACTGGAGTTTCATCAAAGAAAGGAATGTCTGTCAGCAGGTTAAATGGGCAAAACTGAAAACTAAATATAGCATACAATTCAATGGAAAAAGACTTTTTAGGTGGGCATTTTTTTTAGGTGGCTAAAGTATCTTAAACTGTAATACCACTGATGCTGCTCCAAAAAGCTCTGGCTCCCATAGACTTACACTTAACTTGTCTAAGTCTATAAATGTTTTCCCCAGGAGTCATTCTGCTCTCATTCATTTTATTTGAACACTCTAATAAGTATTCTGGTCCATCTTTAAATTATTGCTCCATAATAAGATTTTAGGGCGAATAGAAGGGGCTTTGATTTACTGGAAAACAGACAGCTCTTCTGTAGTCATCATTATAAGTTACACAAACAAGACTGCCAAATTATTTTGCAATACAAATGTTTGATAAAGTTTACCATTTTACTATCAGTAAGCTAGCATTTAGCATTAGCGTACCCATCACCCCTTGCGCTCTCCCATATGTCTCCTTTTGTCCAAATATGGTCACATTTGGCTTCACATGGCGACAGCCAAAACATAAACTCCTGACTTCAAAATGGCATTTCAATGGTTCACATCGCAGTGGCTACATCCACTTCTTATATACAGTCTATGGCTAAAATCTGTGCTTGTTCCTAGTGACAACAGCTTAGCTATGTGCCTGGTCTACTTATGCCGCCTTCTGAAGACACGCCCCCAACATTTCAGACCAGAGAATACTGCTGTATTTTTTTATGGATTTGAACCCTAATTATATACTTGGCAATTTTAATCATCCAATTTGACTGGGTGCTTAATAACCTTTTTTCTGTGGTGTGACAAACATTTATTACTGCTTTAGTTACAGTTGAAGCAGAGTGTTGCAGGCTAATATAACTCCTTTTTTTAGTTTTTATAGTTAGGTTCATCAAGGTTGAAGTTTTAATGGGCAAAGACAGAAACTCAAACGTTTTAATATACCCTGTATGATTTAACAGGCAGGCAGCGATGTATTAGACATGCTGCCTGTTAAACACACACAAAAATCACTTGAGTGTCCCTAGACCAAAACATAATAAACCCACTTTAGGAATTCTACCTTTGCCAGCAAAGTCTCAAATTCCCAGAGCTGGAGCAAGGCTGCAATTAGTGGTTTTGGATTTCAAGGCAAAAAAATGTTAGGCAGGAATTCTACCAACCTAGTTGTATATATAAAGATCAAACGTGTGGCTGAGCTGTGTTGGCCAAAGTCAGGAGGACTGGTTGACTGGCTGGTAAGGGCCTCCAGTGTACGGGATGAGGTTGGGGGTGCCGGGGAGTTCCTGATTCACGCCCTTGATGGCAAAGAGGAGGGGAAGGTATCAGGGAAGAACCTCCCTTGGCAAAAGAGCAAACCCAAGGATGTTTGCTCAGCTGGTCTTCACGAGGCCTCTGTGTGTGTGTGTAACGACATAAACACACCCCCACACACGTGTACACATCCACACGCAAACACTAAAGCAGAGGTCCAGGCGAACGCATACAATGGACACACACAGCCCCCACCCGCATTGCTCAGTCTTGGAGTCTTGTTTATTTTAGTAACAGGCTGTGGCAGTGGGGTTATTTTACTACAGTATTGAGTAACAACTACTACACTTATGCCTCCTTTCAAGTTCAATTCTTGGCCCAATTTACGCTTGTTGGCTCCATGGATCACAGCACCTGCCTCCACGAAGCAGCAGACATAATACAAGCAACAGTGTGTCAACTAAATGACAGCTTCCTCTTGAAAAGTCCAAATATATAGAGCTGTTGCACATATGCACAGGTGGGAAGTGACAAAGTACAAATACTATATTAATGTACTTCAGTGGAGTTTTCAGATAGCTAGATAGATAGATTTATTTTAACTTTTTCCATTTACTCAAATACAAGTATCGGTACTTGCTACTCCTTATATTTTCCAAACACTTAAGTTGTAATGCATTTGAGGGGAATTCTCAATTGTTTTCATTTTGCGTCAATGTGTGCCTTCACAACATCAAGACTGGTTTTAACGTAAATGAATGGAAAAATAACATATATAGAAAATATATATACATAGAAAAAAATTGTAACACATCACATGTGACACAAGTAACGAGACAAAAATGCATCATAGTGTTTCAATTTCAGTCTATTGTTTTTGAGAATGGTTTAATAGTCTTCACATTATATTAATATGGCCTGAGGTTCAGTTCACTTTACACACAGACAGACACTAGAAATGTCCTTCAGAGGCCGACATTGACATTTCAGAGCCTGGACTTTTTCATTGTTAATGCAGTAAAGAAGTTGAATCAGTACTTTGACTTTTCCCTCAGTTTTCTTTTATTATAGAAGTATCTGCACTAATAATGGAGGAATCAATGTGTGACTTTTGCCATCTCATATACACACTGCAAGAAAGGAATTTCAAGATAATAAAAAAGCATTGTCAAGCAGGTTTTTCATTGGAAAGGTAATCATTTAAGAAAATATATCTAACTTTGTCTTAATAAAATAATGCAGTTAATATTGAGCTAGATTTAACCAGTAACAAGCTAAAACAATGATTTGCATCAAATGCCAGCAGAGGAACAAGTTTGCACACCTTCTCAATTTAACAATACTAAGTCTATTTTAATAATTGTGTTAGTTGCTTACATTTTTTCATTTTTAAAATAGTGTTTTTTTGTTAAATAAAAGATAATTTGGTTATATTTAATTATATATTAGTGCAGTATGTTTGGAGCATTTGCCTTTTGAAAGGTTGAATATTTCGATTGTTTGGGTGCTTACATGAAGTTTGTGTTGAAGTTTGTTTAGTGCTGTGAGCTGGTTGTTTGTTGATGTTAGCTAACAGTTCTCTCGTTGTCTATATCCATAATAACAGGCTGTATACTGACTTCTATGTAGAGGACTCCAGTTGTTGTTTTACATGAAAATTCTGACGCTCACTTCTGAGTTCTTCAATACCTCTATTCTGCTCCAGCATGGAACACTAGCTACCGTTAGCTTAGAAATAGAGTGAGCTAACATCAAAGATGGTTAAGAACAAGACTGTCCACTTAAGAGTCATTTCCTGTTGTTGTGTCATGTGGGTGTCTCCACTGTCCTGCCCATTTATGAAACAAGTGGCAGATTCTCTTCCATTCATTCTTTTGCCCCATTTGTCACCCAAGAGGACCAAAGATTTGAGAAGCCAAATATCTTCTAAACATTCTGACATGAAAAGGCCCGTTTCTGTCTCAACAACGCACTCTGGCAACACAAATCTAAAGGAGGGAAAAACGAGCAGGTAAATAAAGCAAATGATAAAAAATAATGTTCGTTACCAGCAAAAAATGCTTGGACCTTTTTAATCTATTTAATCAGCATGTTGAAGTGTTTTTATACATGTCGGGAGCTACATGTCAATGTATACCAGTATCTGACTCAACTATGACAATAAATCAATCTGTAGGTATTCTTAAGGGTACTTTAGAGTTTGTCATTTCCTGGAAAATACAAAAAAAATTGACGAGCCATCCTGCACTCGGGGTCGTATACTAATTTAGCATCCAATGAAATGCTTTCTTGAATTTGTATGTCCCCTGCAGAGGACCTATGAGCTAGCATTTATGGGTCGTCACTCCACAGGTAGAGTCGACCAATCAGAGCAGACTGGTCTTTTTGGGTAGGGGGCTTGCCTCCCAAGATTCCTACTTTTACAGTGAATACGTAAATATGCTAAACCCAACAGCACTCTGCTAACTGTTTGATGGGGGCTTTAAACAAATGAAACCAGCATAGTAATTATAATTCTAAGAGGCATCTTGACTGGACAGGACTCCACTGCAGAGATGACTTCAAATGTCATTGTTGATTAGTACAAATTTCTGACAACCTCCCTCTTTGTTACCCATTTCTGGTGTGTGTGATGGTTGAAACGTCTTGGCCCGCTGGTCCGTCAACAAGGTGGGTGGCTTTCCACCGGGCGCTGTGAGTCCTGCAGCTAGACAAACACTCTACGGCTCATTCGGGGCCAGCCTGGCTGTGGTTTGGTTTGCACAACACAGACAGGACCCATGGCTGCTTCGTTCTATTTGCCGTCCCCTTGCTACCCCCTCCCCCCATTCCTCCTCCTCTGGTGGAAAATAAAAAAACATGACCCCTGGTTCATGTGCACTCTGTCCGGGTGGATATAAATCACTGCTTTATAGGGGTCTCTGTCAGGGTCGGCAAGACCTGTGCACTCCTAGTTTTTCTTTTTCTCACCCAGATCACAGAAAAATATTTAGACATTGTGACCACAGAGGAGTGGGAGGGGAGAGAAGGAGAACGAGGACAGGTTTTCCCATTATCTCAGTCAGACAGTGATAAATGCCACACATAATAGGGATGACACAGACTCTGACTGGTTCTGAACTAATTACAGGAGGTAGTTAGGTTTGTATTTTTTGCATATTTTTTGTTTGCATTTAGAAATTTAAGAAACAAAAGAAAAGTTACAAAGAAAAGTATTCCCACTTTGTTTCGTGTTAGAAAATCTAAATGACTCACCTTAACTACAATGTCAACAAACCCTTCAATATCCAGCCTTTTCATGAAACTTTCACTTAGGGTGATAAGATTATAACAGACGAAGTGCAAGTCCAAAATGCATGTATTAGACTTCATTTGAAAGGGGACATCTTGTAGTTTCTGAGTTTAGCGTGGGGCTAAAACAACCTAAACTACAGTAGGTCAAACATGGCTCAAATATAAGTGGGTCGGCTGTTACTTGCCAGATGATAAAAGCGCGTTGTAAATGTTAAGAGATTGAAATATGAAATTCACCCTGTTACATGTCTAAGCAAGTTAATTAGGAAGTAGAGGTCAACCGATAGTGGACTTTTATGAGGTTAACATAATAATGATTGTTTGGAGCAGGAAAAAGCTGACAATCAGCAGGTTTCAACCCCCTGGAAAAAAGCATGACATAGTCAGAAATTAACAATTTCACTTTAATAGAAAGTGGATAACTGTTGAACTGAACATCAGAGTCAGAGTAATAAAAACCCAAATAAATAAATCTGGAACTGAAAGAAAGAAAAATCTAGGAAGTTTACATGATTCTAGGTGGGATTTTATTTGTTAAAGCTATTATATTCACTCAAAGTCAGTAATTCCAGTGGAGAAGCCTGATATTAGCCAAGTTCTGCTGGTACCCAGTTTGTAAAATGGCCTGTCGGTGCCATTTACTCAGCCAAACTGATTAATCAGTCTCTCTCCATTACAAAGTGTATAAAAATGTGATTGATGCAGTGTGTAAAGATTTACTGAGGCATTTATTGGCAGTATCATGTGACAATAAAAGAGGTGTGCATGCATAGAATCTGTCAGTGCCAAAAAACCTCTCATTAACTGCAAAAACAATGATTTTGACACTAGCTGACTAGATGATGGGAAACCAGTTTCCGTAATATGGGGAAAAGCTTCATTCATTTGTTCATTAATTACAACTTCACAAGAACTGGAGCCTGACACACAAAGTTGAGTCCATTTAAATTCGCAAAGTTCACGAAGTCTTATGTCCCATTGCCAAAACATGTGAAATGTGACCAAAACACAGTTTATCAAAGGCTGTTAGAGAAAACTGAACACTACATATCAGAGATAAGAAAATCATCTCAGAGCTATCCATTCTCCTTGCTACTGTAGTCCATTTGCACACCTCGCCTTTACAATGCGTCTCAGAAAAGATCAGAGAGGTGAGCTGGGGATCAATGCGTAAGATGAACACTGGAATGGCCAGTGAAAAATCTCACTACATCATAAAAATAGCTTGAAATCAGTGAAGTATAGAGAAAAGCATAGGGCCACAGAGGTCACAGGATGATGTTGTAAGGTCACTGTAGTCTTCCAGAGAGACTACTGAGATCTGCACCCTCGGGCATGCAGTGAATTGAATGGAGTCTTTCAAGGGGATGAGTGCTTTCTCTAAAGCCACAAATCACAATGGAATAAATATTGTACATCTAAAAAGAAGAGCAGTTCATCAATTAAAGGTTTTCAAAAAGAGAAACAGTGGTTTGAAGATTACTGGCTTCTGCTTGTAATCAAAATGGCGTGTCAAAATCAGGGCTCAACAAGAAGGATTGGAAACAGAATGCCACATTGGCCTAGTAAAGTGTACAACCTCAGTTACATGATCAGGCAAGTTGTAAAATAGAATTAAACACACAACTACTTCCATAATCAGCTCCTGAAAAAAACAAGGAGTGAGCTGTCTCACTTCCTTCATATCTCTGTTGAGAGTTGCACATGTGCAGTACTGGTCGGGCACTTGTGAGAAAATGGTGCAAAGATGTTTATGAGTGTCAATGGTCCTGGAAAGAGCAGTTTAGTTGGGTGGCATGAGAGGCCATCCTGTTGACACAGGCCATTAGACTGTTCATTTTGGAGGCTAACCCCGTTCAATCATGTAACATGTATCAGACTAGATTAAATGTGGCTTTTCTGGCCACCATGTTCATCTGGGGGGAAAGTTATTGAGATGACAAAATATTTAAAAGTTTGATAGTGACCAACGAGTAGATGATGTGAATAGTTTTCAATGTACGCTATGGTAAATGGTGCACTGTCAAATTCTCAAATCAGGAATCCACGAATCAGAGCACATACAGTACAAATGTACAAAACTAGATAAAGAGATCATTGGTCCTTTCAAAAAAAGAATGAAATACTGAGTCAAAAGTATCCAATAAAAAAAAAAGTCACACACATTCAATGAAAATGAACATAACCTACAACCACTATCAGAGCCAAGTTCTGCTGATACTGATAGTTTGCAAAATGTCCTATTGATGCAGATTATTCAGCCAAACCAATTACTCTCACTACTGATAACATGTCACACACACATCCTCAGACCAGGGGCACACTGCAGAGTCATACCTGCTGCAAGGATTAAATGTCCTGCTGTTCACAATGGGCAGTCCACTGTGCTGACTGCTGAAGTTTGGGAGCAAGGCAGATAAAAACATTTCGTTTCGTCGTTTTTCAAAGGTGCATGAAGCTTATGAAAACGACATCCAGTGCTGTAACAAGAGCCGACTGGTTGGCTATTTAAAAATGTTGATATGATGATGATACACATACATACTGATGCAGCGGCCAATCTGTTATCGGCATGGATTCATGTCACTTTTCAGTATCTCATCAGTTTGCTTGGAACTTCAGTAAAGGTGGTACTACAATTTGTACCTGATAGTACCTGCTAAAACAGCTGTGCAGATTAAAGTGGACTTGAGCTGATACCGTCAATGGAAATGCAGCTTAAGAGGGCTGCCACTGAAGCATAATTAACTTTAGTCTTTGTTGATATTTGATAACGCTAATAAATAAAACAATTTGTATTGGGCAAAGCAGAATTAGATTTTTGACCAACTTGCCTGTCGCTCCAGGTGGATACTCTTCATAAAACTGACCGTATTCCACTAAAGAAGTCAATATGACCTCTGCAAAAGTAATGGCTAATGGAATGCCACAGGGTCATTTCCTTCTGTTTCCACAAAAAAACCCTGGATGTTTATGAAGACACAGGGGCCGGCAGAGAGCACTATTTATTTTCATGACAATTCTGCAGAGAGTATTCTGGCCCTTCTCCTCCGTGACTCTCACTCAACAGCCATCCATTTGTATGCCACAGAGTTTATTTATACATTACAAACCTTCATCAAGGCTAATTTGATGGGGGTAAAGAAAAAGGGGGAAAGTGTACACAAAAATTCTTATGAAAACGCAGCTGCTGCACAGGGCAGATTCTGTCTAAATAAAAAGTGAAGTATCTTGGAATAATATACAATGCAGCTGAAGGGTCATGACCAGGGTCATACCCATAAATATACAGCAAATTCTTTGGTCACACATACTGTGGTGGAAAAACACAATGACTGCTGTTATTTACATGAATATGTGTATGATAAGAAGGCTCTGACATAACCAATATCAAAATTAACAAAGGGAAATTAAAATGCACATTTGTTGTAGTTAATATGACTAGGCCTTCATAACGGCTGCTGTGGAATTCATCCAGGACCAGTTTTCATGAACATCAGCATTTAATAAGATGAAAAGCAACAGCTGAAATTTCAAACCTGTCATACTGACACTAGAATGAGGAAGTTCAATATTTACATTTTTGACCCTTTGCATTTTACCATGATTACCAGGGGAAAAAAACCCAACTCTATTAGGCTGACCTCTCCACCCTTTCATGTCAGGAAGGAAGTCATTATAGTTCTTTATACAGCTGACGAGGCAAGGCCAATAATGACGGAGGACTAGGCTGAGCAGCTCCAATGTGCAGCAGACATACCTGGTCTAAGCTGACCCCACAGACCATACAGGATACCATGAAATGAAGCCCCTGGAAACTGAGGAGGCCGAATTAAGAAAATTAGAATAAATCCTACAAGGCTATGCTCACATTACACAGAGACCTGTTTTCTTTTTAGTGGTTTGGCAGAGATATGTAAAAACAACAGGTAGCACTTTACAATAAGGGTACATTAAATAACGGAAGTCAATGGAGTAATAAGCATTCACTAACAGTTAATAAGTTAACTAATGAGTCATCACTGTAATCATTTACTAGTATGTTTTATTACTCATTTTAAAGAAGGTATCATTTTGTACATTATTTAAATAACTTAAGATTATGTGCTGCAATAATAGGCATCAGCAGTTAAAGAAGCCGAATTTCCCTTTATAATACAGTAATGACCACTAATTAACACTTTGATCAACATTAACATGTGTTCATTACTCAGTAAAAGTAATAAACACTCACAGTTAATAGAGTTTATGGCTATGTTCACACTTCCAGCGTTAGTGCTCAATTCTGATTTACTGCTCAGATCTGATTTTTTCATTTGGTTGTTCACATTATTTTTAAAAATGTGGCCAATATTAGATTCCAGTGTGAACTGATCACAGTCCTGAACTGAGCCACATGCACAAAAGCAGTGGAGTTAGAAGTGTTCAGATGATTCCCTTCAGTAAAAGTACTAATACGTCAGTGAAAATACTCCACTTTTAATTACCACTTACCTAATGTGTCCAGCAATCATTTACTACTGTGTCCATGTTAACTATGGTATTAACTGGTAATTATTTCCATTATCTAACAAATGCAGTAATAAGAAATAATAACAAACAGTTAATTAACAGTTCATGTGTCTAGTAATCATTTACTAATGTATCCATGTTAACTAAGGTATTGACTTCAAATTATATAACAATTTCTAAAGATGATATTAACAATAGTTAATGTAGTAATAATACAATGATAAGCATCAAGTAGCAAATGTCTCCTGCTCACATTTATTAAGGCTATACATATCAATAAACTGTACTAATATTTGTAAATGGTTGATAATAGGGATGCACAATGATATTGGCCCGATATTGTTATCTGCTATATGATATGAGCCTGGCTGATGAGGTGACGGATTAATTATGCACACATGATGACCATGAATGTCTCATGAGCGGCAGGAACAAGCCTCACCATGTCGGCTGTTTGCAGGAATTTTGAAGTATCTGAAATGGATAACAAACTTGCTTGATTTTCTGTTAGTTTTACTGTCAATTTGCTTAAAAATAAAACCCTAAATCCCTAGTTGAAAAACATATATATCATGAAGTTCACAGATAAGCTATTTCATTAAAGGTGTGTAGGATTAATAGCATATTTATAAACAATACCTTACAAAACATGAACACCACAGTACATGATAACTAGACACACCAGTTAACCATTAATTAACGCTTATGAAAGCTTATTGCATTAACTAATATTAATTCATGTACCCTTACTGTTAGGAATTACTGACCTGCATGTGTAAAGCTTGGCCCAAAGTTGAAAAACTGTTTGAGTTTATAGGTGGCTTAGCTACAGCACATTCAGGTGTGAGTTATGAGGGGTGACGTGTACGGCTGCCGGTAGGAGGGGGATAAATCGGGGGCTTTTCTGCACGGGTGACAGCCCAAAACAGCACATCAATCAGAGTCAGGGTGGTCAGCTGGGGAAGGGATGCAGGCAGACTATGCTTCAGTGGAGAGGACCACCCAATGCAGACAGTGTACACCACCTCACACCATGGAGCACAGACCAAACTGTAAGAGTGATTCACACTCCAAATAATGATGAGCGCTGCCTCTCTGCCTGATAAATAAGCTGACACAAGGGAATCCATGAGCAATGGCAGCAATGCATCAACTTTAAAATGCAGATCTCTAATGTGTAACGTGGAGTTTGAAGCATAGAGATGACAAGAAAGAGCTTCAATCAGAGTTCCCACACATTTTTACAGACAAAAATTCAAACCCTATCAATGATTTTCCAAGGGCTGGTAATATAATTTCTAAGATCGTTCACAACCTTTAAGTACATGAACAAAAAAGGACGCTGGTTAAATAATGTATGATAATTAAGTAGCAAAGTTATTATCACATTCACTCACAAACACTATAAAGCTAATAAGCTGTTTTCTAAAGACTGTAATAATACAGATCCACAATTAAACAAATGCATTTAGTCAAATAACAACAACAAAAAACACCAAAACACTCCACAAACCTCAGGAAAACCCACAGGTCCACTGTATTTTTAACATGTGGGATGAAAACTCATCAGGGGTGAAAAAGGTGACAAAGATGCTAACCCCCCCTAGGGCAGTGGTTCCCAAAAGATGAATGTCATGTCTCCTCGGAATCCACATTTACAAAATGACATCATGAATTGTCATAATGTCTACAATTTTATTGACTCTTTCATCGTCAAAACATTGTTGAATACATTTTGTTGGAATGTGGGAACATCACTCAGAGATCGCAAGATGATGCTTATAACAAGTAATGTTAGCTATAGGCAGCAGCACAGCATCACCACCTAACACAATGAAAACAATTCAAATGTTAACATACACAAACATGACCGACTGACTTTTCTGAAAGCCATTAATGTCATTTTCATGTTATTACATCTTTTACATTGTTTTTGTCTTGTGTCTTTTACATAATTTTTATCATTTTCATTGTTATGTCATTGTCATCTTGTATTTCACATGGCTTTGGTGAGGTCAACATTACTAAACTCTTCCATAGAACACTCCTGTTCTATCTTAGTTATATATTATTGATATGTATTTTAGTCTGACACTTGGCAACACAATAAAAACAGCTCTGTGACCCATTTTGGGTCCTGACCCTAAGTTTGGGAAAGGCAGCTCTGGGGAGATCTGGGGTTATTGGCCCTGTGAAGAAAATGTATGAATTTTAAATATCAGCTCTAAAATGTGGATTTACCATCAATGTTTGCATCACGATAGAGAAAAACCTGACCTATTTTGATCTTCAAGCTGCAGATTTCGCTAAAATGTGAGGAGTTTCCATCCTGAAAAAATGAATGTCATGACTTTTCCAGGACTGGAAAATGAGATGCAAAAATTCCTTGACTTTTCCAGGTGTGTCATGACCATGGGAAACCTGTTAAATAAATCTCTGACACTCAAATGCATATTGTTTTTTTAATTAATGTTATCGGTAGATAAAATGCAGCTGGACTGAAAACCATGTGACAAACTGGTTGCAGAAATGAGTTAGTTTTCAAGGTGGTACACAGATGCCCCAAAACTGTACTCAAGCATAATCAAATAAATAAATGCAAGAATACCTCCATAGCTCATTTTACTCCAGACATCTTGATGTGTGTGTATCAATTGTGTGTGGTCTGTTAGATGCCATATTTGCTTGTCTGGCCAACATTTTTGTGGTTCCAAAGTGCAATTACCTTCTACACTCCATTTGTTTATATCTTACTTTAGATAATAACCATTGCTGCAGCAGGCTTTTCAATGTGGCCAAAACACTCGCCCTGGGGAGCAAAGTTTAAAAAAAGAAAAAGAAAAAAAAGAATGGCTAACAAAACTGATGGTGAGGCTTTTATGAGCCACTACTAAAGACAGTCACAGAGCGTTAGGCTGACACTGCCCTCTAGTGGAGAAGAAAAAGAACTACTAACACAGCCGTACTCACCTGTTCCTTAGACTTGGGAGACGATTGTGACAATTCATAGTCTTTCTTGGTCTCGAGGATCTTTTTCACAAGGCCACCTTCAATGAGAAATCAATGAGAGGGAAAGTGAAAGATCTTCTCCCTCAAGCCACCATAGGCCTCAATTCAGCAAACAGGAAAATTAATTATGCTGTAGAATTGACCCTTCACTTAGGCCCTTCAGGGAACAGTCCTACGTTAGCAACTATCACTAGGCACAGGAGGTCTGTCAAGCTTTCAGAACAAGTGAAAAGTCAGAAATGGTGTGAATACGGATCCTGCAAGTCCAACTGCAGATATCCTCAAAGTTGCATTTTTCACTTCATTGGAGCCATAACTTTATGAGGATCTGGATTAAACAGTGTGTTAGAGCGCACTCACAGCTGAATCCATTAATGTTAGTTATTATATACATACACTGAGGATTTTGGACGTTCTTTACTGACCATGGACACATATAAACAGATATAGATCTCATATTATGGTTAGTAGTAATAATTCTGAAATACCAGAGGGAAGTACAAAAGACAAAGGACTCCAATATGTATTTGTACTAGGCTCAGAATTTGTCAGTCCAATCAGATAGGGCTGCTCAATACAAACATTCAACTATTCATTTTTCATACAGTATGTGGCAATCAGAAAGCCAAAAGGGTCTTGGGAATATATTTTTGAGGCGGTCCTGTCCAATTAACTAACAAAAATGAACTGAACTAAGATCCAGGACGAGAGCAAGGGGGGAGCATGTGCAGTCTGAAATAAGAATGAGGAAATAAGTGTGAAAGTCTGTTCAGAAAGTAATGGTCATAACTTACATATGTCCTTCATACACACATCGGGGGTTTATAGTATAGTCCATATTAATGTATCTCAATGAGTTGGAAAACCTCAGCTCATGAATTACTGTGACACTGTTCCAGAGCATTTAATGCTGTGTTCAAGTGCTTCTCATAAGTCTCTGCTCCTCATCCAGGTCTGAAGGCTTTCGTACAACGATTAACAAAAACAAACAAAAGTAAAACACGAACGTTCAACTTCATGCATCAAAGTCGTCCGAAGGGTCTTGCGATGGATGATGCCAATTGTCGACTGTCAGGGGGGAAGTGTAGTATCTGATGTGTTTTAGGTTAATAAATTAGTGTCAGAATTGTGTCAGAATAACACACTGTTCATAGTCTGTGTTGTGCCATGTGAACTTTCACCTAGTATAATGCATGAGTTGGTATATGTTTTTGAAGAACTCTGAACCTAGGAGGTT